>JARKIE010000419.1:0-74901 GCA_029378255.1 Mycena rosella | reverse complement strand
ACAACCTCAAACTCACCTTCCAGCGCAATCTGCACGGCATGCACGCTCCATGCGGCTCCTCATGGAACGCAAGATCGTATCTGCTGTGAGTTGTTCGATTGTGGCGTGACTTACTCAAGCTCAAGGCCGTGCAGAGCCCGCACATGCCCGCAATGGCTCAGTCCAACCTGCACCTCGACATTTTAATGGGTCGCGATGAGACGATAGAGCCAGTGGATATCTTTGGTGGTGAGTTATGCGCCCCGAGCTTCCAGACTCGCATATTCATCTGCTTCAGGAATGGAAACTACTCCGCCTCAAGATATCCACAGAGACATGGAAAAGAAACTCAAAATGTAATACCTCTAATACGCGTCCGATGGATTTGTTTTGCCTCACAGTTTGCTTCGGCCCCCCCCCCCCGAGGCTCAGCTCGTTCAGTTCATTCACCGTCGGCAGAAATATCTTTGTTCTGGGACCCATGCCTCATTTTGCACCCCAAGCTACATGGCTGGTCCTTTGTTGGACTCCCGCCTCGACTCCTCATCTCCGCTTTCATGTTTCATTCTCTAATGTCTGGGAATTAGTTCTGAACTCGTCGGGATGAACTTGTTGTATCCACGCTGACTTGTCCACGACACGACCGCCCTTGCGAATTTGAAGTTCTAAAAATTCAGGGCCACGAGCGACGCGCTCGTAGTCCACATAATTATAATTACTGCCAAGATTACCTTGAGTTCGACTGAAGTGTCGCTCCGTGCAATTCATGTGGTTCGCGTAATTTCCAGTCCAAATTTGGCTCTGTATTTTCGGGTCCTATTTAGCCGTCTGTCCATAACACCCATGTCTGCCGCTCGCAAGCAGGCTCCGCGACTCGCCAGACCGGCTGCGCGATACTGGAAGGGCAAGGCCCCCAAAGGCGTCGTAGACGCCGACTCGGACTCGGAGCAAGAAGAAGCCGGCTCGGTCGGGGACGAGGAGGATGTGGACATTGGCGGCGACCAGGATATCGTTCCGGAGGACGACGATGACGACGACGTGAAGCCCGTCCCGGCCTTGCAGAAGGCGCCGAAGGCCATGAACGTGGCGCTTCGGGACGTCAATATCTCGAAGGACGGGAAAGTCATCATCGCCGGCAGGGAAGAGTCTGGTCGGACGGCGGTCGAGAACGAGGAGGACGGTAGGTCAATTGCGCCCGCAATAATTCGGGGCGCGTCTAACTGCGTCTCATTCCAGAATCGGAGGAAGAGTCGGAAGATGAGGGTAAGCCCGGCGCCCCGAAAGCCGACTCCGACGAGGTACGTCCGTCGGACGCGTCTCGGATTTTGTTCTCACATATGAATCAAGTCGAGCGAATACGAGAGCGATTCGGAGGAGGATGAAAAGCCTAAAGTGCAGTTCCGGCCCGTATTCGTACCAAAGTGCGTGCATTCTCAATTTCACGAATATATACAGCTGAATCACGCATTATTTTAGACGCGGACGCGTAACGATCGCCGAGCGCGAGCTGGCAGAAGACTCGGAGGAGGCGCGGCTGAAGAGGGAAGCGGAGGCCGAGGAGCGCCGCAAGCAAAGTCACGACCTTGTCGCTGAGAGCATCAGACGTGAGCTGGCAGAAAGTGAGTGATTCGGTCTGTCTCATCTCTACGTTATTTGATCGGGGCGTCGACAGAGGAGAAGGAGGATATCATCCCGGATGTTGACGACATGGATGGACTGGACCCCGAGGCGGAGTTTGAGGCGTGGAGGCTGCGGGAGCTCGGGCGAATAAAGAAGGAGAAGGAGGAGGAACTTCGTCGTGAGGAGGAGCGCGAAGAAATAGAGAGACGGCGCGCTTTGCCTGAAGAGCAGAGGATGAAGGAAGACCTCGAAAGGGCGCAGAAGCTGCGCGACGAGAAGCCAAAAGGCGCGCAGAAGTTCCTCCAAAAGTACTGGCACAAGGGTGCTTTCCACCAGGTCAGTCTAGTCTCGATGCGTCCTGGGCAATATCTCATTTTCTTGTAGGACGAGGAAATTCTCAAGAGGCACGATTTCACGGAGGCCACCGAGTCGACCGTCGATGTCTCGATGCTGCCCAAAGTCATGCAAGTCAAGAACTTCGGAAAGCGCAGTCGCACGAAATATACACATTTGCTCGACCAAGATACTACCGTTTCTACTGGTGGTTTTGGCGGCAATGCTCCTGTAAAGGCGGGTGGGAAGTCCACGGACGGGGGCGGGTGTTTCTTATGTGGAGGCCCGCATCTTAAGAAAGGTAAACAACCGTTTCCTGTTCTCGGTCCGTCTAATACAGCTCTCTAGACTGCCCACAAAATACGGGCCCGTTACACCTCGCTGGCTCCGGTGCGAATGCGGCACCAACCGGCCCCCGGAGAAGCTGGGGTGGACCCCCAGATTCTGGATCTTGGAAAGAACGCGATGATGGTGGGAGCCGCGCGGGGAAAGAGCGCGATCGCGACAGCTATACGGACTCTCGTGATCAGGCGAGAGGCCGGGACAGCTGGGGCGAGAACCGTGCGGACCGGTCGAGAGAGAATGACAGCCGCAATTCTCGTCGACGCTCGCGCTCGGATTCACGCTCGATGTCGCCCCCGATTCGAAACGGGCGTCGGGATGACGACCGGGGATGGAAGGAGCGGCGGCGGAGCTCTCTTGGGCGGTCTCCGGACCGGGACGGTGGAGGGAAACGGCGACGCCTAGACTAGGTGTGCGCTTTCCTCTAGTGGCTATATCCTATCAATGATCAGCGTGTTGTACGAGAAGCTTTAATGCTGTTGGATGTATTTTAGGTCCTTAGCTTGACGCGCGTTTATCTTGGGCCGTCTCAGCGTCTATTGCCATGCTTTTAAGCTCGCGCCGTCTTCGAATGTCCCCACAGCTCTTCCCCCCTGCTGTACCTCGCCATATTCTGTTAAACATCACTTAAGTCTTGTCGAGTTTCGCCTGAGACATTGTACGTGAAAATCTCAGTGTTTTTGTAGCTTCTCACGTATCGGCCGTCAGATGCAATTGTTCATGCGACAAATTGCGTTTGCTGCGAACGAGGAGGATGTCAAATTGGCTCTCGCACAGAAACTACACCGTCCCCCGTTTTCGACCGATACAAACATCAATTTCCATGTGGAACTGTTCCGCGTCCCTCAGAGAGGTTTCAGGATGGGAATATTGACTCTCCCGACCACTCTGATTGGGGAGAGGTTCCTTACTGCCTTTGGGACGTCTGGTCTCAACGTGCGAGGCCGGGCGATGCTTTTCAGTCGCAATAAACGCCCAGTCAACCAAGGCCTCGTCGACATGGTTCGCACCACACCTTGGAGAGATCCGATAGCTGTAAGGGAGGAGAAGGAGCGGAGGACAATAATGTCAGGTGACATAAATCTCTCGGGATTCTCGTTCGGCCGGTTCAGCAGAGACGGCGTTTTCTCCCCGGAGGCATCCTACCTTGGCACGGTGGCCTGCAATGTCGAGAGTAGACGGATCGAAATAACGCACCGTGGACGCGATACGGCATCCCGGGACCCTGAAGCCAATGGCTCAAATTCGCTGGCCCGGCGTCTTGCCTCACTGGGACTGTCGGATTCCGATTCCGATTCCGATTTCTTCGAGGAAGTGTCGGAGGAGGAGGAGTTCGTGGACACCTTTTCCATATCCCTCTCTGTGTATTATCCTTCCGGCAGAATCATCGCTATCGCGGCTCAAAGCAATCCAAACGTCTCGGGACATCAGGTTTTTCTACAGTCGGACATGCCGCCTACATTCGAGCGTCGAATAATCTCCTTTGAGGCGGATGATAAAGAACTTATACCCGAGCGTACATCGTCCTTCGGAGAAGAAGACTTTGACGTCACTTCCCGCACATCACAAAATCTATGTCTTCTCTTCCCGTCGCGCCGAGACATGGATACTTTCTTGGACCGGTGCAAAACGTTCCTCCATCTCCCGGAAGCATCTCCCCGTGATATCCGCGTCGAGAGACGCGGCATATATAGCAAGGCCAAATTAGCGGCTCTTCAAAGTTTGCTCCGTTCCCTACACTTCGATCTGGCATTCGAGGTCGAAAAGGCGGTATGGGATGGTATTTTGGAGCCCGAAGAAGTAATTTCGATGCAGCATAGCCTCGTCGCGTTCCAGCAGAAAACCCGGCATTTCGAAACCCACGCAATTTTTCGATATTTTCTGACAAGCCTGAGTGTTCCGGGCTTGGATTCGACTCCGACATCCAAGAAGCGCAGACGTAGGACCAAGAAACAACGAGTGGTTGCCTCGCCTCTCGTGGATCTTAGGGGGAAACTTGCAGAAGCGACTGATGCGTATATTGCTGAGCTTTATAGGCCCAAAAGCAGATATGAACCGTCAGCGGCTATATGCCAATCTTACCAACTCATCCTCACGCCATCCACCCAGATTCTGGAGGGACCGCTGCCAGATCAATCCAACAGCGTCCTGAGGCGATTCCAAAACCACGAGTGTTTCCTTCGCGTCTCCTTTCAGGATGAAAACCGTTCAGCACCTCGTCGGGACCAAAAATTGTCAATCAACCAATTGTTGGAAGATAGATACAAGAAGCCTTTAGTTTCAGGGCTAGTAGTCGCGGGCCGCTCATATGAATTCCTCGGATATTCCATGAGCGGGTTGAAGGAATACTCCTTCATTTTCGTGACCCCTTTTTTATTCGAAGATGTTCGGTTGAACGCAAAGAGTATCAGAGATCGACTCGTAAGTATCACATTTCTCCTCTTTCTCTTACTGATGAGTAACGCAAACAGGGAGATTTTACCAAGATTTTGTATCAGCCAGCGTTACTTGGAGCTCGGTCAGTTCCCAAATGTGATTTAGAGATAAATCTGACCGTGGTCAAATTCCAGCTGGAGCCAGGCGTTCTCCACATCCGACCCCTCAGTCACGCTCGAGGCGGATCAAATTTGGCTGGTCGCCGACAAGATTTCAGCCAGGAACTCTGTTTTTACCGACGGCTGTTCATCCATCTCGTCATCGCTTTGCCGTGAGGTTTGGAAAAAGCTCCGGGCTTCTCAGAGAATCTCCAGACCGCCGTCGGCATTCCAATTTCGTTGTGGGGGCGCTAAAGGGGTGCTCGTCCAGAATCCCGATCTCCCAGACAGGACACTGTGTTTTCGGCCCTCACAAATGAAATTCGAGGCTGCCGACATCCGCACTCTCGACATTGCGGCCACATCCGCACGACCGATTCTCGTATACCTCAATCGGCCGTTGATAGCGCTCCTCGAGCACCATGGTACACGGGGGGAGGTCTTCATGGGATTGCAAAAGTTGGCGATCGATGAAGTCGAAAATATCAAGGGTTCGCTGTTACAGGCGTCCAAGATATTCTCTCAGCATGGCTTGGGCGCTTCCTTCCGCCTACCCTCGCTATTCAACAACCTCTTCTACCAGCTAAAGCTCGAGATCGGGCCTTGGTCAAACCCGGATGTTTTCCGGCACCAATTGATCAAGACCGCGTTAGCATATGCTACGACGCACATATTGCGAGAGATCAAACACCGAGCGCATATTCCCGTCCCGGGATCCTATACCCTTATCGGTGTGTCAGATGAGTGGGATTGCCTGGCCGAGGGAGAGATTTATGCGACGGTGGTCGACGATCGGACAGGCCTGAATTTGGCCATCACTGGTCGACTCCTGATTACCCGCAGCCCTCAGATACACCCTGGGGATATCCAGTTCGTCACGGCTGTTCGTAAGCCGCAGCTGGACCACCTACGCAATGTGGTTGTTTTTTCGTGCAGGTACGCTGACCTCCTTCGGCTACCTCATCCGACAATGACTGTATTATCCCAGAGGCTCCCGAAGCTTGCCGTCGAAATTAGGCGGGGGCGATCTCGATGGTGAGATTTTTGCAATAGTGCCCGTCTGATAACCTTCGTTGAACGATCTACGTAGGAGATATATATAATTTGATTCTCGATGTGAGCCACCGAGAATCATTTTAGATACTATGTACCGAATCTGATCTCTCTTCAGGAGAAATTATTCCCTCCCAAGGACTTTACGGCTGTTCCCGGAGAATATGTCGCCCTTCCACCCAAGATGACAACATTGGCTTGCACCGTTTCAGATGTGGCGGATTTTGTGATCGATTTCGTTCGTGTATTAATCGTAGTGGACGAACACTGCGACTGACCCGTTTTTCAGATTAAATCCGATCTGCTTGGATATATATCCATCCTTCACTTGAGATTGCGGACTTGGATCCCGAAGGTCTCGGATGTGCAAATTGCATAAAACTTGCGGAACATGCCTCCATGCCGTAGATTTCAACAAACGTGGCGTCAGTTGGTTTTTTTCCGCGAATTCTGTGTGTGATGAACATAATTCTTTAGGTGCCTGTGGACTTCAAAACTTCCCTCAGCCCCAGCAATATCCGCCCAGACTTTCTCTCCGGCGAGGGCGTTAACCCGGTCGTATGGCAATTACTATCCCAGTGTCAAGATTTTGGGGCAAGCTCTACCGAAGCGTTCCGATCGATGGACTACCGTCCGACCCTTCCGAGCTGAGTGCAGCTACAAGGAGACACCATTCATACCCGCTGGCATCAGTCGGGCTCCGGAGTCTCGGTCTTCCCGCGCCGTACCCAGCCACGAAGACCTATGGAGGAGATGCGAAACATCTCGACGAATATACGGACCAGCTCATGGTCATCGCTAAAACTCATACGATCTCAAAGCGCGCAATGCCACCTCTCGGAAGCAGATTGTCAGTGGGACCATTCAGAGAGGTACAGCGATCCTCGCAAGCGCAGGGAGGCTGTATCGGCTATGAATCTGCAGGTGATCGTTGGCGACTTCCTGCTGTTCAAGTTTTCTGAGCACAATCTAGACCGGGGAGTTGGCGAAGGCTATCAGACACGAATTTCGGTCGCCTGCTTATCAAGATGTGCAAGAGGATGATGAAGACGATGATGTGTGGGACGAGACGACATGGCTGGGGACGAAGAAAGAAGGCGGGATAAGTTTGAGCGGGCATGGGCAGCGTGGCTGGTGGCTGAAGAGACCCTCGACGACGACCCAAGCTCGTTTGGTCCTTCCAGCTTTGGCCTCATCGCACTGGGCACCATTTTGGAGATCGTCAAGGAGGCGCGTAACTCCGTGTAGCTGCGAGTCTGTTATTAAATATATGTGGATTGCTTTTGAATCTATTTGGCTTATGCACGGTATGACGGCCATCGACTAGGAGGAGTCGGAGGACACGAATTTGGCGATCGTATCTGTGGCGGCCTGTCGGCGATTCACGGCCGAAGCTCTTGCAGCCGCGTCCTCGGACGTCCAAACCTTTCCGCAAGATTGTACCTTGACCAGCCTCTCTCTCAATGTGGCTGACAACGGTTCACATGAACATTGGACTCCTGGCTGCACAATTTGGTTGTCAGCCACCCAACAGCCACCTTCAGTTGAGGCTAACCTCTCATCGCTTCTCTCCTGACCACCACTACCGGAAAAAAAACGCCCCCCGTCGTTCTCACTCTTGTTTCCTCGCTGTTCAATCCCTTCTGCATCGACCTCGCCGACTCCGTCAAGCCCGAGGACATCAAGGGAGGCATTCCCTCTGACGCCGCAAGAGATTGCTTCTGGTCCCTCATAGTCCTCGTTTCCATCGTCCTGACATTTATTCGTTATCTTCTCATGGCCCGAAGGCCGAACCCTTTTCTAACGGCGGCGGACACTCAAGTACGAAGCGCGAGAAGTCCCCGGTTCGATTTGAACCGGCAGTTGAGGTCAGACGTTCGAGTCTCGCTGTGACCATTCTTTTTTCCGAGTCAAGCACAGTCTAGTACTGATCTGCCGAGTACACTTATGTAGCAACTGTTCAATACTATGTCTTCACATCCATTTCTAGCACCAATTGAGCGAGCGAGCGAGCACAACCGCAACCATTGCAACGGACCACGGACCGCATATCGCGACCACGTGAGCATCACACATGACCACCGAAAACATGAGCATTGAGACGATGACACGATGCTGTATTGTCTCCAAGTTGCCTCCTCCGCTCTCTCAGATCCATGCCCGAGAAGCTGGAAGGAGGCAGATTTTTTCACGAATCTCTTATTACCTATCTCAGACTATCTGCAGTCTGACTATGTCCGAAACCACCCTGGATGCACACAAGTCCTTGAATTCTATGCCGATATGATTGAAGATGAAATGCCGGCTATGCAGTCCAGAGAGCAAGAACTCAGAAAATTTTCAGCTTTCCTGGGCTCAAATAGCCTGCACAATGATATTCATAGGCGATGGGCTCGTACCATGCAGGATCTCGCCGCAGCTATTCCTGACACCCACGGACTAATGATTTTCGAGGTATGGAGTTACTTACACTTCAGTCTGACCTTTTCAACCATCACTGACCCCTTCACAGGCTTGGATGAAGCTCTCTCTCAATATCAGGCAACAGCAATCATGTAAACTGGGATATTTTCTGCGAAGCAATTCACAGTCTCGAGTTTGGCAAAGTCGGGAAAGTCGTCAAACCCGAGCCACGTAATAGTTGTTTTTTTCTCTCTTTTGACTTCATTAACTCTGGCTCTCAGTTCCGACTCCATGGCACCGGCCCCAACCCGATCCTACATTGTTTACAGTCCAAGATTCCGATGACTCAGATGAACCAGATGAACCACAGTTTAAACTCCCATACGAGATTGGCACTTCCCCTTCAAAATCTGGGCTTGCAGTTAGGTTGACTCGCCAGATGCCATCACATTATCGTTGCAACATCCCGATCCTACCCAGTCTAAAGCCTGAAAACTCAAAGATGTTATAGCCCAGCTAGACGAAAGTGCTGCATATGAGTTTATAGATGATTCTGACGGAGAAGATGAGGTCAGTGAGGGTGAAGATATATCTCGTTTGCACTCATATTTATCTTTTCTTTTCCAACTGAAGTTCCTGGTTTCAGCCAAGTTGAAAAACCCGAAACCAGCCAAGAAACATGCCTATCACAGATATCTGTGGCCCAGAAGTCCACGCCACCTCGCAGATACTCTGTCCAACCCTGTTTACTCCCCACAAGAGGCATTCCAAGCCTATGGGCTTCAAATGAAAGAGGTTGTTTATCATCCCCGCATGTTACTTCTTGATCTCGAAACCTGCTTCCTCGAGGTTGTGTTTTTGTCCCTTCATAAATTCGAAAACTTGGTCTCTGTTACAGCTTGAACCATTATTGCATGCCTCTCCAGAGATCTATACCATTCGTCAGTGGGAAGGTATCTGTAAGGTCCCCAGACAGGTCCACTCCTTCCCTTTGAATATTTGGTCATTTAACTTATCCATATACAGTGACGTGGATTCAAAGTTGGTTTCACAATTTGAATGGTTACCCATGTGGTGGCCTGGCATTCACAGGATAATCTTTGGAGAGTGGGTCACAACTGTTCTTGGGTGCTCTTTTTTGTTTGTTTTGTTGACATGTACCCAAGCTGCACTGGGGATCTCGCAGTACTTTTGCAAAGCTGCAGGAAACCAGGGTGTCATGATCCGGCTTTTCAAATCTTGAACACTGGGTCAGACTGCGATCACAGGAACGCGTTATCCCGCGACCACGTCGCGACAAGTCACACATGGCACCAAATCCCTAAAGACGGACGACGTGCGACCTCGATATCCCGACAACTCGCGATCACATACCGGTCGCCTATACATTTTCTGGCTAAACATCAAATCCTGAACAACCGGATAACGCACGATCGCGATCCTCCGACAACTCGCAATCACATCCCTGCCATTTGAACCCCTCTTCAGTTTCAACAATAGCCCTTTACGTCTCACATAGGGTATATTGAAACACAACACATAGGGTTGACACGATTGGACTCCTAGTTATATTAGTATATAAACCCGAGGTAGAAACTCCTGTACTTTAGATTCTACCTCGTCTAATTTCAGGCTTTACCTTTGCTTGACTGTGGTCCCTCAGGATTACGAGGGACACTGGATTCTCACCTGTGGTACTACATACGGCGCTGCCTATGACCTCGCATCGTCTTCCTCAGCAGATATCACTCTGTCTTTGGCTCCTATCAGTTCCCACCTGTACAACACTCGTGGCCTTACATCCCAGGACTGAACAAGGCAGCTGTTCGTCTTGTACTACTACTCGGCGACTGCACAGGTTACTAGACGGGTTGTTAAACCCCGGGCGGGATTACTATTTGGACGACTCAAGCCGACCTATAGGCCGTTGTTGACACAGGGTGCCCGGTCGGTACAATTTACATCTATTCAAACTGTGTAGCTAGACTCTCAGACTGTTCTTGAATATCACAACTGGTGCCAATTTTTCACTGACTTCCTTCGCAACCATGCTCCAAAGACGCGAACCGATATATACCAGTGAATCATTAAACCTGGGCCTCATCCCTTCCAAGGGAATGGTCGCTATATTAAACCTGAAGTTCTTGCTCTCTGTGGAATTCCCCCTTGGACTCCAGTCTTCGATGTCTTGAACTCCGAGCTCCTGTGTTCTATCTTGGTCGAAGCCGACTTCACATTCTTGTCTAAACATTGGCTTTTGGTAGAGTATGTTCACAATATGTGATCCTTTTACCTTCTGAAAATGTTCAGCCGGTGATTTCTTGCACAGAATGAGAGCTGGGAATGCCGAAGATGATTTCAGTCTTGGAGCGTCAGTTAAGGACCAGATGAGGCGAGTTGAGTGTTGAAATCTATATCATTCAAATGAACTGATCTATCCACAATCAGCTATGGAAAGCACCTTCGTGTCCATGGCCAGAAGGAGTGGTGTGTTAGTCCAAGGCTTGCTGATTTAGTACGTCAATACAGTGTAAGCCACTTCAGCTTCAGTTTTTAGCTGTTCATTGACCTCCATAGGAACTTACATTATGCACCCGGACAGAAACTAGAGATCCTAAATCAAACAATGTCTTCATCAAAAAGACTGACATGGCCTCTGCAACCCTTCCATTCAATATGGCTAACATTGCACCCAGCCTGCTGTTATTCAGTCATCTCAGGAATTGTATCATTGATTCTCATCTCTTAGTCAATCTCTGGTTGAGAAATTGTGATGGACTGCATTGCTTGAGTCTGAGACCCCAGACAATTTCCAAGGACATCTCTCACCAGCTCAATCCAAGCTTTGTAAAAAACTTCAGGCTCAGCTCCCTCTCTATCTCCTATGCAATGTCTATCCTTGACCCCGGTTTCATTCTTAACCTCCGACAAACTTTTCTTACTGACAGCACAATTTGGAACGGTTAATCCAATCACCCAATATTTCCGAGACCACCAGAATGAGGTGTTGAGAAGTGTGAAAGGTATGAAACAGATATACTTTGGTTCACTATGCTCAGGGTTAACAAACTCTCTTGCAGCAGCCAGGATATTGCCAAATTCAACCCCCAAATTAGTGTTCAAGTTCAATCCAGACATCTTATCACTACTTCCTGATATTAGGCCCTTATCACGTTTGCCGACAAATTTACTCAAAGTCAAAGACAAGAAATATATATACCGACCATGCTGACACGAATCCTAGAATCATAACTGGTGTCAATTCACATGCAAACAAAAACATCGCCAAGCGTGTTGGTACAGGCCAACAACTATGGCTAGCCATAGAAGACAAGTCAAAATATACACTGGATTATGTGAGATACACATGTGGATGGACTGTAGGTCCATTTGATTTCTGCGGTCACACACATGTTATCAGTGAAGGAGTGCGAGGCCAGTAAGCTGCAACTCATCCACAAATATTAAAAATGTGTAAACCTCGACCAGGTTTAAAGGGCTTTGCTTTTGACATCAAGACATGATGGACAAGCAAAAGCTCTTGATGAAACATCACTGGGATATGCGAAGTCAATATCCCGAGGGCATGTGTAAGCTTGATCTTGCATCCCTGGAGGCGGAGAAGAAATGGTGCCAGAGTCGTAAGAAGCAGATACAGGAAGCCATCCTTTCTGCCTGAGTCAGATCTGCCACCAGCTCAGAAACTGTAGCAGAATCAGTCATGCAACAAGAGCTACACTGCAGGAGAGCATTGGAGCGCAGACAATTACTCAACCAAAAACTAACCTTACAGGAAGCGGCTTTGGAATGTGCCAATCATTTTGGGAGGGACATTGGTAAGAAGACAAATAGAGGAGGTCAGAATTCAAAATTGTACTCTACTATTGTACCAAATTCCAAGGAATACCGACTGTAATTGGGTGGACATTGGTCATTTTTGGCACAATCTATAGTTGGAAGAATGGGAGATCCTTTTGCCATTTTTCCATTTTGTCTCATTTTTCAAGTCCCCTTACAAGGATGCAAACTTAGTAGTGCTTGAGTATTGGGCATTTATTGGGCATTTATTAGGAAAATGCGGCTGCCATACACGAAATTTAACACCCATCACTATTTGATGAACTGATGATCAACCAATGTGATTGATTGATTGGACACGTCTAACTGGCTTGCGTTGGGGGCACGTGTTGTGTAGTGAGAACGCAGCCGCGTCGCTGGCCGCGCCAGCGACGGGCTCGGGATGTATTCGACCGGGAAGCGCTATAAGGCTATTGAATTTTTTTTTTTTTTTTTTTTTTTTTTTTAAATGAGGAATGGTGGATGGAGACCCGGTCGAATAGAGGAAGGATATAGGTGTTGCGCGCAGGTCAGCGCGCGACAGTTGCCGATTGATCGCTGAAAGCGGGGCGGCCGTGAATCATGCCCTGGAGCAAGATTGGGTTCTTGCGTATATATATCTGGAAGGTGTCGGAAGCCCAGCGCCCAGCGGCTTGAATAACATGTGGCATGGCACCCGATTCGGCGAGGCATGTGGCGTCGCCTGCTCGCATGGACTGGCCGGCGATGTTCGCGGGAAAGAACTTGCGCAGCCTCTTCATGAACCACGATCTGGTTGGCACGGTACCGTTGGCGCGAAGCCATAGCTGGGGATGGTAGGGGAAGAGCGCGTCGCGCGAGCGGAGGTAGTCACAGAAAGGTTTGTGGGGGTCTGTGGGTCCATTGAGCTTCTCGATAATAAGGGCGTTGCCCTCGAAGAATGCGTCAGCTTTGTGACCTGGGAGGAAATATCCGTACCCCGTCGGACGCCATGAAACAGAATCCCGCTGCGACACCTTGCGCGGGTTTCGGAGCTCCTTCTTATCCGGGTACGTGAGCTCGCCTAAGCGCAGCAACGCGTAAAAACCGGTCAGAATTTGCGAGGCGAATAGAAAATCATCGTGGGTCGCCACACCCCGAGATACGCGCTCTAGGAGCCAGCTGATGACGGTGACGAGGTGGTGGGTCGTGAGCGGTTGTTTGCGCTTCTTAGCTGATCCGCGTAAACGCTTACATCCGGCTAAAATTTTGGAAACGAGGCGCGAGTTACGGTTTTTCCGGATGTCGGGGAAATGGTCCTCGAGCTGGTTGCAGATCCCGGATAGGTAGGAGTCCACGGAGTCGGGGCTTATGTGGGAGCACATGTAAACAACAAAAAAACTGAGTGTTTCTTCAGTCGGTTCCATGCTAAATCCATGCATTTTAATAAAGGTGATGAAAGAATTAAGAGCGGAGGTATAGGTCGAGTTGGAGGAGGGATCTATGGCCATCCCCAAGGCGATGGACCGCTCGTGAACGAAACGGTCCAGTGTCCACGGCTGCCTGACAGGCTGCCGGGACGTTCGCGTCACTTCCATCATTTTTTTGCAGCCCCCAGCGCGATTTGAGGGGGTATAAATGGAATTTGCGGTAACGACCTTGATCCATCAATCAAGAGGCCGGGGTGGGTGTTGGTAGCGATGTCGTTGCGCCAGCGGGAAAGGGCATCTGCGACCACATTCTTCTTGCCCGGGAGGAGGAGTACACGAAGTTTGAAATCATTGTCGATGAGGATGTCGACAGCATATTTGAGGATCTTGTTGTAGAGTGGCTTCGCGCGTAACGAGTTGAAGATATCGAAAGTGTTTTTGTTGTTGGTCCAGATAGTGAGTCTGCGGACGATGACGGAGCCGTTGTCGCGTACCAGGTCGGTGATCAAGCAAAGACACCAGGATACACAGAAAGCTTCGAGGTAGAAAATCAGGTTGTCTGGGGCGTTGTCGGGTGGTTTAGATTGGTAGCCGAGGCCCACGACAGGGAAATAAACCCCGAGGCCCGTCAGCGATGCGTCGCAGTAAGCCACAATATCTGCGTCGACTGGATCCCAGTCGAGCGACTCGAGTATATGTACGCCCGTCAAGTTGGTGACATGTCGAGTAAACCAAGCGAGATCGTTGATTACCCCGCGGTTGACGAAGATCCCCGCCTCTGCATTGCTCTTGCCCTCCATCTTCTCGTACACATGGGAGAGCGCCGGCTTCAGCAGGGGATAGACGTTGAGAGCCCAGTTGACCCAGCCCGCCAGCTGCTGGAACTTTCGTAAGGGGTGTCGGCGGCCACCAATGGGTATGCGACAGAATTCTTGCACGGCAGCTATAAGCTCGCCGCGCTTGTCTTCCGCCATCGTGAACGTCATCGCATTGGGATCGACTTCGAAACCAATCACGGTGAGTTTCTTTCCCCACAACTGCTTCGGGCGCTCATGCGGCAAGGTGATTTCGTCCCAAAGGAACAAGGTTTTGGTCTGCGGAGTGGGGAAGTCGATGCCGTACGGCGGGTAATGGGTGAAGTCGTTGGCAAGGTCTACAGAAAAGGTGTCGTCGATGTACACATTGCTTTGAATCTGACGGTCGTTTGCGATCCACGCCACGAGACCCATGAAAGACGTCCAAATGCGTGCTGCGCCGCGATTGCCGAAGTTGTTACACCGATCTACATGCCGCTTGCCGTCTACAGTGACAACCTGCTTGAGCTGCCAGAGCTCGTGCATGGGAAGGCGCCTGTACGCCTGGGATACGTCGGATTTCCAGACAACCAGCTCGGTATGTGGACCATGCAAGCGGCGAAGGGCTAAAATGCGATTCCCGAGGTTTTTCAGAGTGTCGAGCGGCGCACCCGCAATCGCATAGCGCTGAATCATCGAATTGAGGCTGAATTTTCCTGCCTTGTGGTTGACGACGAGGCGCAGCTTTTCAGACTGGGGTTTGGGAACGGCATGCACGGGCATGCTGTACATGCCGGGCAGCAAATTGCGGTCGAACGAGGGAGAGAACCGGCCGAGAGCAATCTCGGTATCGCGCTGCTCCCGCACAAAGCTACGCTCTTTGTCCGTCTTGAGTGGGTGATCCGAGACGTCGTATGTCTCCGGGTAGACCCCCGCTTGGGTATCGGCCCATGGCCAGAAACCCTCACGGAGACCCGCCACCACGGAGTGCACGAATGGTTGGTTGGGGTGATGCATGAGTAGTGATTCAAAGTTGTCGATGTTGATTGGCGTGACAATTTTGAATAGGTGCTCGTTCTCTGCTATGGTCTTCATCGCTACGGGGTTATATTCGGACAAAGGAGGGCGTGGTAATGGTGCATCGAACTCAGTCAAAGTTGCAGTGGGGCTATAATGATCCTCGAGGCCAGTCCAGACAAATTCGCGCAAGTACTTGGGCCGCTTAGCACGAGGCTCAAGAGGCTCCAAATCACTCGGGAATTGCGGGAGGGCGGTCGCACTTCGAAAGGGGGTGATTGCGCCTGCAGCGCGAGCAAATGTGAGTGTATCGACAGTTGGATTTGTTAGAGGGACAGCGCTCCTCGTTGAAACGGTTGCAGGGTTCTTTGCTCTTTCCCTGCTTATCTGCTCCATTTCCGCTTCCTGAGTTGGGTCCGCACCCGGGCGTGTCTTTCGTTTTGGGCGTGAGCTGCAGGTGAGCGGCGCCATTGTCATTGAGGAAAGAACGCTCCCAATGACTGAACTTTGCGCAGTTGTTGAGGGCGAGGTCGCGACGACCTGCGGCTTCGATACGGAGCTTGCGGTCGAGGCGAATAACTCGCTCGTGGACATGCTCCCCAGAGCTCGTGAAGAGGTCTGTGATGTACTGCCGATACTTGTCGAGCTCGCGCCTGCGGTGCGGGAAGACATAGGTGATGGCGTCGGCGGCTTTGGTCCATGCTGTGATCCATTGCGCATGGGTGCTGACAGTTCTGGTTGGGGTAGAGGAGCCGAAAAGGAGTTGGATGCCGTCGCCAATGGACTCAGCATGCTGGCGCTCATGGGATACCGAGAACTGGTTTGTGATGACTTTGTTAAGATCGACGGCGTGACCCTTGACGATGGCAAGCCACTCGGACTCGGGAAATGCGATGTGGCTGGTGGAGTTGAGGATAGTCCCAAGTACGTATTTCGGGTCTTTTGCGAACTCAAGGAGCTGACGGCGGGTCTGCTTGAGTTCAGGCGACAAAGTAGGCTCGACGATGAAGTCCCGGACGACCCACGGAAGCTTCGACTCGTCGACCTTTCAACGCTTGCGATCGGACTCGTCAGCCGGCGAAGTAGAGCGGGCATGGTGTCCGCCTCCACCCCCTCCATCCGGAGAGCGAGAGCGGGGACGGTCTCTGTCGTCATCCGGAGTAGGAGAGCGGGAACGGGGTCCACCGCCATCAGCTCCTCCTGTACCACCGGCGCCGGCCCCTCGCGCAGCGGCAGCAGTGCGCTCTTTCTCTGCCTGGTCAAGGAGCTCGAAGTAGGTATGGGCTGCTTTCTCGCCAGCTCCTCCCTCCACGAATGAGTCAGGTATGGCTGACATGATTCGCGTGCAGGCGACGGCTTTGGTGATCTTCGCGTCGCGGAACTGTTGAACCAGGTCTGAACATTTCGAGATAACATCTGTCCTCCCGACGAGCCCGGCGGGGACAACCGCTGCAGAAGGCCCAGAGCCTCCGTTGTTTCCGGTAGCGCCATCTCCTGCCATGCGATAGGGGTAGATGACCGAAGGCTGGCTGAGGGATGGAAGATGCGAAGTATATTCAGAACGTAGCTGTAAATTCACTAGCGTAGCATAAATATGAGAAACAGAGAAGAGTTGAGAGGAATTAGGTATACGGACCTGGCGAGCAGTGAATGGGAGAAAGAGAGAAGAGCCGAGACTCTCCTGTCTTCCCCTCGCCCATTTTGCTCGCCAGATCGGGCCACTCGCACGGGGCGGTACGCTGCGTGTGCCGTGGGCCGCACAGCAGGAATACGGCGGCCTTTCCACTGGATGCCCGGGGTGCAAGACCTCGGCATGGAAAGGGCGCGATGGTTCTCGCGACGTCCAACATTGCGCGCCCGTTAGACTTGAGTAAACATCATTTTAAACCCGATTTCTCGACGACAGTACGAAAAAATGGGGTCAGTATTTCCCTGTTCTTACCTCCGCAAATCATTAATTATTGCAGGAATTGTGTTAATACCGATGATTCCGAGGATGAGGTCATGCCTGGGCTTCTGGAAGGTATTCCAGGAGATGGTACCTAGGGTAGAAAGGCTTCATTTGGCTGGAGTAGATATTGGGTTGCCTGAATTGTAGCTACTGTGTTCACAAATGTATACACCGCTAGCCAATACTCCTTGCTTGCAGCTCTATGCACCCTCTGAAAATAACAACACAATGAAATTATGTTGCAAAAGTAACACCTTCTACGGTAATCGAACGTCTGACCTCAACTGCCGGTTCAAATCGAACCGGGGACTTCTCGCGCTTCGTAACTCAAGGGGTTAGCCATCTTTCATTGCAGCCGTTACTCCCTGCGAGTGATCCAACGACAACCCGTAACAACAGTGCCCGAAGGCGATAGACACATTAATCCCTCGCCCCATTAAGGGTGATTCGTACAGGCTCACACCCGCTATCCTTCCCCTCCTGAAGTTCTCGAAAGCCACGGCCAACAGAGCATCATGTTCGTGGGTGTATCGAACTTCAAGACGTTCCCAAGCGCCATTTGCGGCTCCTCCTCCTGCTGCCACTACATCAGCAATACACCAGAGGAGCCCTGTTACGCCGCTCCGAACATTTAGAATTCTTAGCTACCCAGCTGCCGGCGCGCTGGTCGTCGGGGGCGTTGCTGGTCGTTGGGCATTGAGGTTAAAGAAATCGCCGCCGTGGATTCTGTTGTGCTATTCACCGGTATCATCGAGGACTGAGTTGGTCAACGAGGCACCTCCCGACGAGGAGAGACTTGTCTCTGGCTTACGGTTCGTGTCTCCTTCCTCTGTCAAGCCCGGCTCCGATCCTCGAGCATTTCCCTGCCTTGACCCGTCTATCCTCCCGCCTCGGCAACTACACCTCTGTTCCCTCGCGTAGGCTGTTGCACCCGGCCGTTTCTTCCTCCACCTGTACCTCTTCGTCAACGAACGACACCGAAACTGGAAGGAGATACTTGCCGCCGGGTCGGGAACGCCTGGACCCACAATATGCCTGGCCCTCGCAGCTGCAAACGATACCTGCAAGAGGCCAACGTGGACACACGTTGCTGCGCCTGCTATCTTCCCGGGGACGCTTTGTGGACAGAGCTGAATGCGGACGGGACACCCTGACGTTTGATCGCATTTATTTCCCTCCCTGTACAAGCTTGGTACAAGCCAAATATATAGGACCACGTCCATCTTCCTCTAGGAAAATCCTAATATTTGGTCTGAGGGAAACGACGCATTCCTTGAGTCCAGTGTGATGATTATCAAACAGAGTTTGAATTTCCGAAGCAGTTGCCAACCGCGGTAGCAAGCTGCCATCATGTTGAGTTATGTAACGCGGCTTGGAGCTATGACGCGTGCGCCCATTCCGCCTTTCATTCGCCAAGTCTTGGCCCATGCTCGGCCATCAGAACCGGTTGCGGCCGCCAACATACCGCGACTTGATTTGGACCAAAAATCCCAGAAATGTGGTGGATTAGACAACTATTATCAGCATGTCGTCTCCAAGGACAGTCAACGTCGCGGTTGTAGGCAGTGGACTTGCGGGCCTTACTGCTGCTTACCTCCTGGCCTCTTCGCACCCAGATAGCGATGTCCGCTTCGAGGTCCATCTTTTTGAAAAGGTGCGCTAAAAATTACTACTCCTCGTCAGATTCTCAAGCTCACATCGGCCAGACCCCAACTCTTGGCATGGACTCGTCCTCTGTTTCCATCGGAAACGCTGACCAGGAGTGGAGAATCGACGTGCCGATGCGATCCTTCCAAGGAGGTGAAAAATGGCAACTTTTGCTTCGCCCACCGTGCGTTGACGACCCCGGGACTAGGCTATTATCCGCGCTTGATAGCCTTGTATACCAAGCTTGGTGTCGCCTTCCGCCAAGCGGATTTTTCATACTCCTTCTCCCTCTTTTCCCAGTTGGAGAAGGTTCAACGACTACGAACCACTATGATTTATAATGGCGCCTCGGGCCGCGACGGCGTCGGGATGCCTGCTTGGATGCAGGATATGCACCTCTACAACAAAGGACACCGCGCCATCACGCGCGCTTTTGCACTGGGGCTCTTTATTCTCTCGACTGTCCAGTTGTTCGTATGCTACCTGCGATTAATACTCTTTGCGCTTCCGGCCGTGCGCTC
This sequence comes from Mycena rosella, assembly GCA_029378255.1. Classification (NCBI taxonomy): domain Eukaryota; kingdom Fungi; phylum Basidiomycota; class Agaricomycetes; order Agaricales; family Mycenaceae; genus Mycena; species Mycena rosella. The sequence continues at coordinate 55,482 of JARKIE010000419.1, read as the reverse complement.
CAAGCGACTGAATGCTCTGACATTCGGAGAATGGGCTGCAGAGACAGTTCCGCGCAGTTTTTTGGCGAGAACTCTGCGCTTCGATGCGATATGGACCTCGTTCACGCAGGATGTCCTGATACCGCTGTTTTCTGCCGTCTGTACTGCGCCCGAGGAGGCTATCAACGCCCACCCAGTCGAGGACTTTCTCGGTGAGCCATCTCGAGCTGGGTCAGAACTATACTTACGCCGCGTAGATTATATATGGCTTACATTTGGCACGCACCACTACGTTGTCGTACGCGGCGTACGCGACGCAGTCGCACGCTTAACGTCGAACGTCAAGCACATCCACCTCTCCTCGCGCATAGTTAGCCTCCATCCCGACCCAAGTGACCTACGTTTGGCGTCGATCGAATGCTCAACAAAAACGGGGACCAAGACCCACCACCGGTTCCACCACATCATCTTCGCGACCCAGGCGACGCGTGTGGGGCCCCTGCTGTCTTCATACGCTTCCTCCCTGCCCCCAGACTCGCACGCCCGACACGCCATCATGGCACAGATGAACTGTGTCGAGGCGTTCCACTACGTCCAGACCATAGTCATAAACCACACCGACTCTTCGAGCGCCTTGCTCCCCGCCGACCTGCGCGACCGCCGCGACTTGAACCTCGTCACCTCCGAACGCAATGCGCGCGACGCGTCGCCAACGTGGTCCCCGCGGCGCGTCTCGCGGTCGTACACTATGACGACGCAGGTCCTCTCCCCGCCGCCCGCGCTCAAGGCCGAGCTGGTCGTGCCCGTGTTTCAGACGACGAACCCGTTCGTGGACGTGCACGAAGACCGCATCCTGAGCGTCGCGACCCTCGAGCGCGCGGTGCTCACCATGCACGCCAAGGACGCGCTCCAGGGTCTGTATCGCGAGACGCGGCGCGCATGGTGGCAGTGTGCCGCCGAGGCAGAGAGCGCGCTGGGCGACCTGCAGGGCGCGGGTCGGCGCGAGTCCGACGCGCGCCCGGGCATTTGGATATGCGGGTCGTACGCGCATGTGGGTATCCCGCTGCTCGAGGGCTGCGTCGTGAGCGCACGGAACGTTTATGAGGCAATATGTCAGAGCGAGGGTGTCCGACCAGGGGATGCGAGTATATTCTAGACGCTGTATATCCTATAAACGCTTTATTCATGCTTTGGAGTATTTTCCCGCCAACTTCGTTTCAAACCCGCTTCAAGCCAGAATTCAAGCGCCTGCCCCAAGGCGCCCAAAGCACAGCCCCTTTGTCTGTTTTCCGCGCCCTGACATCGCTTCGCGGATCGCGGATCCGGCACATCATCTGAATCAATGCGCCTCATGGTTTTTGCACGAGGTGCTATTAACGAGGGTAGATTCCACGCCCGAGGATTTTCCATACCAAAGGACTGATGCGGCCTGTGAGGCTGGCCAGAGCCAGTTCGCCTGCGAAAGTTCGCGCGCCCATCTTCGTTGCCTCAGAGCCGATTCAGCAGAATATTAACGCGTTGCAATTGCCCGCAAAACTACAATAACAGCCAATTGGCTGTACCCACATACTTATCTACCAAACGGCAACTGTAAACTGTACAAGATAATTTTTCAACCTTACAACAAAAAGCAAAGCAGACGGAGTTCGAGCGACGCCAGTGAGATTGATTACATCTTGACCATGAGCAGGTACTTGAGGCGGATCTGCGACGCGTCGTAGACGATGTACTCGTTGTATTGGAGGTAGCCCTGTCGCGCGCGTTGTCAGCGCAAGGAATTTGTATGGGAGCGAGACAGCTGATACTGACCCCGGCAGGGATGGGGGTGTCTTGGCCAGGACTGTACGCAAGCAAACCTGTTAAAAAGAACACCCCTGAAACGCAAACGACGTACCCATCGGGCATGTGGCATCCACTGCGGGCCGTCCGTCAGCGACTCGCGTGCGCACGAAAGGGTGGAAAACAGCTCACATAAGCTCCTCATTCCCAAGCGCCTTGCCCGCATCCTTCCACGCCCCGGGCTGCGTCCTTCCGAGGCCCTTGGTAGACCTACAGACCGCTCAGCATCATGATTGAAACAGCGCATAGATAGGAGCACCCACTTCTTCTTGTTGGTTTTGCAGCCCCTGTCCGCATTGTATTCCTGCACAAATGAGTGAACGAAACAGCTGGCGGAAGCGGTCGGCGTACTGCGGTGGTAAGTTCGTAGAACGGCTTGGCCGCGACCTCGCACAACAACAGGAGACCTGTGTTGTTGCTCAATCTGTATTGAAAGTGATCAGCCCACCCGTAGCGACGCATATGAAGGAAGTAACGCACCCAGGGTAGCAGTAACCAGCGGACTATGACGGTCAGACGGCGAGTGGGAGCAGGCGTATAAAAGAACGAACCTTCGACATCATCTGCAGCATGCCGTGAGCACAGGACAACCATCGAAAGTCTGAAGCTTACGTCGGCAAAGTACACGCCCTTCCCGAACATATATCTAGAGATAATTGAGTAACTCGCGAGGCCATACGTATCTGCCAACGAACCCAGTAACAGGCGCTGAACACCGACGTTAGCGTACGATCCGCGCGGAAAACAGTGAACCCACCTTCAGGCGGCGCAATGCGCAGCCCTTGCTTAAGAATACCCGCAAAGTTGGTACTGCGCGATCCGTGCCACAACAGGAGCCGCTCGCCATCGGCCATGTTATGGTACCCACCCTTCTTCCACGCGTCGGTCTCTCCGGCCCTGCAAATGGCATGAGACATAGGACTCGACGCCTATGCAAGTAACGTACCTCTCGACTCTGTATGCGTTGAGGACGTTGGCCTTGATATGCGAATGCGTGTGCCCGTGCGTGTCGCGCACGTACGTCTCGAGCACTTTAAACTCGTCCGAGGTGCGCTTGACGGGCGCCATGCTCGACAGGCCCAGCGAAACGAAGTTCGCGTCGAGCGGGTTGACCGGGTTGCCGTTCGCGTCCGCGTGCTTGTTGGCGGCGATGAGCTTCGAGGCGATTTCCTGGTCGGGGTGTTATGTAAGATATAGACCAGGGCGCGGCGAGAACCTAAGCTTACCATGTCCCCGAGGGCATCCACAAGCTCGAGTTCCTGTACATCAAATCAGTGGGATGGCCCGTGAGGCGAGACTGGCGCATGTACCCTCTTGAGCAGCCCCTCGCTGTTAATGGAGGTCGGCCTGTTCATTCCGAACGCGTGTGGGATAATTCTGAGAGATACGGTGAGCACACAATGTGTGAGGTAAAAACACCCCGACGAACGAGTAGTATGCGCTGCTGAGTTGTTCGCAAGCTTGATTGAGATTGGCGTATGCTTGCGCAGCCTCGCAGTTGGGGTTTGCGATCACCTCCGACAGAGTCTTGAGGGAAACGACTCAGATTATCTGTACACAAATGGGAGAATCATCACCACCTTTAAAGCAGCAAAACCCTTGAGAATAGTCGACTTGGCCAATTTCCCTGGGGGTGGTATTAACAATTAAGTTGAGTTGAAAGAGGATGGATGAGCTTCATACCAAGAGGGAGCTTGTTGGCGTCGTAATTCATGGACGACAAGGTTGCGTCGATGATGCTTGGTTCCAATGTCAGGGGGGACAGATACAAGTATGACCGGGAATGCATACGAAGTCGAGAAAATAAGCCTGCAAAGTTCCTAAGAAGTTGTTAGTTATCGTAGGAAACATAGAACGACTGTTTATTACCTGGATTTCGGGTTCAAGGTAGAATCAGGTATGGGCCCTCTTTTTCTTTCTGCTTGGAGCCGCTCCCGCTCCCACTCCCGCTCCCGCTCCCGCCTACAGCCTTGTCATCGGCCTCGTCCTCCTCACCGTCGCCGTAGTCGCGTTCAAGCCAGGTATATTTCCCTAGTGGGTCGATTTAGTGCTGGAAAATAGCAACTTGAGCCACGAACCTGATCTGGCAATCATGCCGACTCTGTCTTCCCAATTCACTGCGGCCTTGGCCTTGAACTGCTTTTTGAACTCCAGGATGGCCTTGGGACCGGGGAAGGGGCCCTAGATAGGCGTGGTTAGCATGCGCTTCTCTCAGAGAAACGGATAGTAAATACCTTGACCTGGGTCTGACCATCGAGCCCGACACGGCCCCAACGCGTATACAAGATACTTTGAGCATCGTTGCCGATGGGTGCAAAAGCTGCAGCACATAGAACCTAGAAGCCCCGTCAGCAGGAAAACGAGAAAAAAAGGGGAGAAAGCCGGACTTGTTGTTGTTCGCGCCGATATTAGTTTGATTCAACACTGTGGCGGCAATCAGTCGCCGCGGGTTGCGACGCGGAAATGGACTTACTGGCATCCCACACGCCCTCGTCGTTGCTATAGACTTGATGGGTATCTGTACCTCTCTGTTAGATGCTGTGTTGTTGCTTTGAAAATTGAGTATACGTACCAACCCTGCCCGAAGACCCGTCGACAGGAGCGCGACCCCGCTTGAGCACAGTAACCTGGGGAAGGCTCAGAGGTCAAAGGGGCTGCACGCAGAGAGCAGCTCACCATTTTGGCAGGGACTGCAGGGGCGTCGTCCATGTCCGCATCGTCGTCCTCCTCCTCGTCGTCATCGGCAGCAGCAGCCTTTTTAGCCGCTGCCTTTTTGGCCGGTGCCTTTTTGGCTGGTGCCTTCTTGCTCGCGGGTTTTTTGGCTGGGGGCGCGTCGTCCTCATCATCCATGTCCTCGTCCTCGTCCTCGTCGTCGGCAGCCTTCTTGGGCGGTGCCTTTTTGGCTGGCGCTTTTTTGGCCTTCTTGCTCGCGGGCTTTTTGGCTGGGGGCGCGTCGTCCTCGTCCTCGTCGTCCTCGTCATCGGATGCGGCGCGCACGCGCTTCGATTTTGGCTTGGAGGTGGTGGCGGCAGGGGCGGCGGCAGCGGGGGCGGTTTTGGTGCGTGTGCTGGCGCGAGTGGGTGCAGCGGGTGCAGCGCCATCGGCGGCAGCGGCTTTCTTTCTGGGCGGCATGTCGGTACTGTGAGAATCTGGTGGTGGGGGAAGGCTGCAAGGAGAAAAAGTAAACAAGTTGCTTTCAGTTTTGAGGCACGGGCACGCTCATCGATGACTAAGCAACACGGTCACGTGTAAGCGGGCCCGTCGGATGAGTCGATTGACGTCGTCAGGTTGACTCGGCCTACGAAAGCCCCTTTCCCTTCAAGATGTTACCTCGAGATCTCGAGAGTCGACAGCCTGGGTTTCTCTTGTATACATTTCACACACCGGCAGTAAAGGCTTCTGGTCAGTCCTCCGACCATTTGAATGAGCTGAACGCCCCCAGTACATGGATTTCCAGTCCCATATAATTCTCGACTCTGAATCCTGGGCAAATATTCGTCAATGGTTGGGATATTTCCGGCGAAGGACTTTCTCCGCGACCTAGAATCCTTTGGTAATTCGCAAACGCCCCTTGAGCTTTTCATTGTACCGAGAATATTGTAGCTACATACTTCCGGCGCCAATTGAAGTTCACCCACCTATTCCAGGGCCGTGAAAAACCAGCGAAAAAATAAACTCAGAACATTCCTCTCCCCAAGCAAAAATTAAAGCTTCCCCACCCAAAAGTAAGCATCCCGGGATCCGGTCTCCCTCCAGCGAACCTTTCACAGCCACATCAAATAGCTCGCGTATCAAAAACGAGTCGTGGACGCGGATTTCGCCGAACTCGTGACTTAGCCGTTCTCTTTGTGATATTCAACGAGGGTCGCCCCATTTGGAACTTCTCGATTCGGACTTGCATTTCCCTTCGCAAGCGGACCTCAGGTATAAAAGCAATGCCGATTCTACCTCTCAACAACCCACCCCGCCCTCCCCGTCCCCGTCCCCAACCATGGCCCACCGTACCCTGCGTTCAAATGCCCGAATAAACCCATGTTCGTGTCTTTTTGTATCCTTCGACGCATTCAAGTTTATTGACCACCACCCTAGACGACGCCGGACCAGTACATGGCCAGTTCATCGACTTCCACAGTACCGCCACCCCCGATTATTATGCTCCGCCCTTGCCGCGGTCTTTCGCGGACGAATGGCACATCACGGATTACAACTTGAACAACTGGACCTATTTCGATAACTCTTTGGATACCTCGCCGGTCTCGTCCCCGGAATCCGCCCCGTCGCCCGAATCGCCTCCATCCACCCCACTCGCAGACGAAGACGTCTCGGCCCCACCCCCCAAGTCGCGCAGAGGCCGCCCCGCGAACCATATCCCCCGCCCTCGAAACGCGTTCATGATCTTCCGGTACGTCATACATGTAATATTCCACTCCCTCCCTCCCATACTCACCCACCCCCCTCAGCTCCGAATTCTTGGCCAAGCAAAAGATCAGCAAAAGCGTCGAGGTCGACCACCGGCACATCAGCCGCATCGTCGGTATCCTCTGGAACGAGCTGCCGGAGGACGGGAAGACGGTCTTCCGCGTCAAGGCCGAGCTCGAGAAGCTCGAGCACCAGCGCCTGCACCCCGACTACCGCTTCACGCCCACCGTCCGCGCGCAGAAGCCGCTCAAGCGCAAGGTGCAGCGCAACGGCGCGAAGGACCTCACGCGCTGCCGCGAGGTCGCCGGGTTGCTCATGGCCGGCAAACAGGGCCATGAGCTGGAGAAGGCTGTCATGGACTTGGACAAGGAAGCGCAGTCCGGCGCGCCGCCCGTCGCTGACCACTTCGTTCCCGTTGACGCGCAGCCCATCGCGCACCACTTCATCCACGCCGACGTCCTCGCTCACCACTTCATTACCTCCGGCGCCCACCATTCCCCAGACGTCCGCGGCTGGACGCCGGAGAACGGGATCTCGGAGACAGTCGATGTGCCCGACCCCGCTCCCGCGCCTCCCGCCGTTCACCTCTCGCACGGCAGCCTATTTGACTACGGCCCGCACTCCCCCGCTAATCACCCCAGGGTGCTGCCCCCTCAATACGCTCCCAATTATAGTCTTCCTGTCGAGGATCTCCATTCAATGCCCCCCCAATTCGTCCCAAACTACTCTTCCTCCCTTCCCCTCGATTACCCGAGCCCGCCCTCGCTGTGGGAACCGACGCCTTCCTTCAGCTACGGTCAATTCGACGACCGTCGTCTGCGAATTCGACTTGGCCCAGCCATCGAGCCGTACCACTTGACCCCCGATCGACCCATGGTGAGCAGCTTTCCGCTCATCCCCGCTGGCTATCCGGATCCATAGCGCGGACGCTGGCCTCCGCTCTTATATTTTTATGAACATTATTATTCAACTGTAGCTTTATCCTCGCTTCCATTCCATTTGTATACATATGTACCACGCGCTAGAAATACAAGAACCGTGCATACCCTCCCGTTTATTCGCCGCTCAGGATCTTGAACGCGTACACCCCCTCCTTGCCGAAGAGCGTGGCGCTCCCGACGACGGTCGCGCCCGCCGTGCGCATGCGCGCCGCCGCTGCCGCGCTCGTGACGCCCCCGATCCCCACGATGACGATGTCGCGCAGCCCCGACGCGGGGGGCTCCGCCTCGAGGAGGCGCGCGAACGAGTACACGTTTCCCAGCGCGAGCGCGTGCAGCGCGTCGCCCGCGAGGCCGCCCAGCGCGGTCGGCACGGCGAACGCAGTCGCCGCCGCGGATCCGGCCTGCGCACCCGCCTCCACCTGGTCCGCGAACAGCAGCGCGTTCCCGAGCGTGTTCGTGCACGCGACATACGCGATGGGGTTCCGCGCCACCCCGTCCGCGTCGACGACGGAGAGTCCGCGCAGCGCATCGAGCACCGCGGCGAACTGCGCGGCGTACACATATGGCGGGAGCTTCAGCCCGAGCGTCAGCGTCCGGTCCGCGCGCCACGCCTCTGCGAGCACCGCCAGCAGCGGCGCGAGCCCGGGAAACGTGTACCCCGTCGGCGCCGCCCCGCGGATGTTCGGGCACGACGTGTTGAACTCGATCCCGATGCGCGCGAAGGTGGGGGCCGTGGCGCGCAGGGCCTGCACGGCGGCGACGGTCGCGCGCATCGCGGAGGCGTCGGACGCGGTGGTGCTTATGATGAACGGCTTGCGCGTGACGCCGGGGGGCGCGGCGCTGAGGATGGACTCAATCCAGGTGAGGTATTGTCCGAGGTTGTGCGGGCTGTAGCCGTACGAGTTCAGGGACGAGGTGGAGGAGGACGCGAACGCGACCTGGGACTAGTCAATCGAGAGTGCAGGTAAGGAAGGCCAAGGCTGACTGTGTGCGAGGCGTCTTCTGCGAATCCGCCGAGCGTCGAGGTTCGTGTGATAACAGCCCCGGTGTACGGCGAGTTGAACAGCGTCTGGAGCTGGCTCAGATCGGAGGCCCAAGCACAGGAGGCGTTCACAAGCGCGGGGGATATCGATAGGCTGCCAACTTGCACCATGTTGCTCCCAGAGCCCGCAGATAGTATATTGAAGCACTTGGTGGATGCGAAGTCCCAAAATGGAACACGATTCGAGATCAGCGATTGCTCCTATCGTAAATTGCTACCATCGCATTCAAGAAAAGAAATTGACTGCATTCCTTGCCGGATGAAAAAGAAAAGAAACGAGGTATGGATGATCATTGCAGAGTGTGTCGATTTTCTAATCATAATCCTCTGTTGACCATCCTCCTAAACCCAGGTCCTCCACCTGGGCCGAATATCTGCTGCGGCGGTACAGGAGGGTTCGCATCGCGCAGCGATCCCCACACAGTATCCCTCACCCACCCGTCATTCTTCGCAGCAATATCGCGGAAATAAGTCTCCCCTCTCCCATCTACGTACGCAAACGTCTGGTCCGTCGCGCCGGTGCCGTTTATTGCGTGGCGGAGGCCCGGCCAGTTGTCCATGCCAATCGAGCCGCGGGCATGCTGGACCGATTGGATCGCGCGGTAGGGGCCTATTGGAGGCTGTAAAGCCCGGATGTGTGTTTGATTTATTTCTGAGCCGTAACCGCCTGCAAAGGTCGTGAGTATAACGCCCTTCTTCAGATTATTACTGACCAAATTCCTCCGTGTACAACGAATAATTGGAAAACACGCTGAGGGGGTAGATAAATGCGTCTCTGAGGACTTGTTTTCCTTGGTGATTAGCTGTCGTCGTTCCGATGGTGGTCTGTTCTCCCCACTGCACATTCACTTCGACTCAGTTATAACGTCCTGGGCCGGATACTCAACTCACCTGAATCCAACCTTCGTCTGCATATTGCGCTTCGTTGGAGAAGTCCAACGACTGCGAGAAGCGGACGCTCTTTTTCCCCTCCGAAGTGTTCAATTCGCTCTCAATTGCCAGCTCGCGATGAGCAACAACCTTCGTCCAAACTGTTGTATTTCCCGGACTTGACCCGCCAACAGTCGAGATTTCGAGCGCAGGGACGCTGTAGGACGTCATTTTCCCGGTGGTCTTCGAACTCCCTGTCCGGACGTGGATGCTGCCGCTCACAAACCAGTCCGAGTTGAATGAAGGCGCGGTGATGCCTTGACCGACGACACGCAATGTGACGGTGTGGTTCACATGTTCATCGAGCAGGACCGGTATAAATGGACTGATGTCGACCCAGTACGTCGGCTGGTCGTACGCCCCATAACTGGTGAGCGGTCGCCAGTTCGAGGGGTGATACCACCAGTGTAAATCACCGGATAGGGCCACACAACACCTGCCAGTTGGTCGTCGATCTGGAGCGGTAGGTCAGAAGATGTAGAAGTGTTTTGCGGCAGTTTCAGTTACTTACCAGGACTTGAATTTCTCGGAACGGCCCCTTTCCTATCAATCCAGAAGACGCAGGGAAGTCCTGTACAAATTCGTCTGGTGTATCTGTGTATCGCTATTAGTTCAAGTTGAAAGAAATCCGACACGACTACTTGCTCAGGTACCAAAACTCCTCTGCAGAATTCCCGGAGCAAAACACCTCTACGTATGCTTCGACTGCAGTGTCGGGCAATGTGACAGCGGTTATGCCTCCGATGTCGTCCGTAATCGTGAAGAAATTTGGCAGAGTATCGTTCAGATTGGAGAGTGGTATTATAACGTCCGAGGTGACCGCAGCCGGAAAGCTCTTGGTCGGAGCATAAAACGTCGCACTGAGTATGACTGAATTACGGGTTTAAGTTCGTGCAGATACTGCACATGAACAACCATACCGTCAAAGACTCCGTCAAGCAGTCTATGGCCCTTATGTTGTCAATGAAATCTCGTCGCTCTCAAGCTTCTGGCACGCACAGATCCAGGGAGATGATGTTGCTGAAATCCATCATCAAGTCTCCGGTTTTTGCGAAAAGCGGAGTAAAATGTGTGACATCCTTGATCCTTCAGAATTCCTCAGTAAAGGTGGATAGAATCTGGGAAAACCCCATACGTATTCCATATGGTCCCCGTCTTGGTCGGTTCGGCACTGGATGAGCGCCAGACTATACACCATGTAAGCTTGGTCAAGGATGCAAATATCATGGGCTTACTCTCCGAATGCGACAGATAAATTGCGCTCAACCGGTCGTACTGAGTGCCAATCCTGCAACCGTTTTACGCGTACACACATCGTGAAATGGTAGCGACTGACGAATAGACCGAAAGGTTCAAGCTAATTGTTGCCCATTTCCCGACTTCCCCACAAGACGAGTGTGTCGGAGGGATGTATTCCACGACGGCAGGAGCATTGAATGAGCCATCGCCTGGCGTCGAACCGCGTCAGCGCGCCAGAATCCGACCCCAGCAATATGTTATAAGTACCAAAAGAATGCTGCAACAATGTGACAGTGCAGCTTTCGCCATTCTTTGGGACAACTGGCGGCGCAAACACCTGAAGTAGTCTCGGACCATACTCATGACATCCCAATTCGGGAAGGCCCTCACCTGGAGATCGACTAAAGGCGCAACAGTAGGGTCGTCGGTGGACAACGGGACGCGTCGTTCAATTTGGAGCTGTCCTGCGAGGCCAGCAAGCAACGGCGCAAGCTCCTCCGGACTTGGTTGGGCGAATACGGCGCATGAGAGCGAGGCTAGGAGGAGAGCAGTGTACAGCATGGACGTTCGAGTCAAAGCCGTCGACAGATCCCATCGCTCGTCTCATTCGTAGGAGATTTGTTTCGAATCCATTGGCTTGGCGAACCAAGAAGCAGGCGATCTTCTTATCAACCACACTACGGCAACACTACGGCGTGAAACGACCCCGCCTCCCATCCCAATCGGGACAGAGCTCCGGACGCCAACCCCGCTGCTCAGACCACAGTCTGTCCGAGACACCTCGGGAGACACAGCAAATGATTATGTAGCATGTATTCATTGATTTCCAGGTGTAATCCATTTTTTCTCTCCTCTGTATGCCGACTGCATCCCGGAGCTACTTCCTGATTTGGCCGAAACACGTGTGTTGATTAGTGTGGTTGATAAGAAGATCGCCTGCCTCTTGTGACGAACTTATCTTATCGCGGAAGGAAGAGTTGCGTACGAAGCGCGAGAAGTTCGGGCTTCGATTTCGGATCGAGGCCCGAAGATCACGCGTTCGAGTCTCACAAATGGCATTTATTTTCTACCCTGCTTATAAGTGCTCGACTATCTGTCTTATGTTCACCTACCAACCACTCCGCTGTGTTGCTTTGGTAAAGGTGTTGTTAATCCTGATCTTGATATCAATCTTCAACGCCAACCCATCCATAGTAGGACTGGGCAATCGGCAAGTACTATAATCTTATCCTACTGTTTAACCTGAGTGTAAGCTCAGGTTGAGTTCACATTATGTTTGGGATACACCCTAACCCAAGTGGAAGGCAAGGCAAGGGAGACAAGATAAGGCATCGGATTGATGTGTAGATTAGATCATTTTAATCTAATCGACACATCTACGCTGCCACTCATGACGGTTTCGCCTTCAAGCCTTCAAGCACCTGCACACTGTACCATTCATTCTTTCAGCAGTCATTCTTAATCTTCACTTAACGGGCCTCCACCGGTACTGCTGATCCATGCGTTCAGGGCTACTGAGAACCTACTAAGAACTGAGACTATCGAGACGGATATAGGCCTACCTTGTGATTCCTTGTTCTTGTTTATGTGGATCTGTTTCCTGCCCAACAATCCTTTGAGTGGGGCCTGCCTCTATATTCTGATATCACCTCCATGTGCTCCATGTGCGTTGCAGGCACAACTCCTTTGGTTATTCATATTTGCAAAAATCAAAACCACCCGTATTGATAGTGAGTCGCTGCCCGCCCTGAAAGTTACTATGTTGACAAGTCTCAACCACTCACTTGCTCTGCTACCTGGTACGCAGGGTCAGTTTACAGCCTCAGGTACCATGAACCTAGCTTCTTAATTTAATCCTGATTTGTGTTCACTTTATTTTGCTTCCCATTCCACCACAATCATGCTATTGATTTCACCCGATATTGGCGCAGCCCACATGGCTCATGGACCGCACTATCTCCTAATGGCCTCATCCCCGGGCCCTATAAAAATCTCATCTTGCCGTTTTCCTCTTTCTTTCGCACCACCATGTCCAACGAGCCAGCCCCACTGCCTCCCCTGAACGACCTGCCTTGTGGAGGCAAGGACAACGAGCAAGATGGCTGCCAACATATCTTCATCTATGCTGATTCCTCTCGCATCCTCTGCTTCAAATGTATCAAGCTTTCTGTTCCAGGTCTCAGAGAAAGACACTGAAGCAATAACTGTATGTCCTTCCTTTTTCTTTTCTTTCCTATTTCCTCATTTCCCATTAACAGAACTACAAGTTCTGTTCCAAGTGCAGTCTCACCAGAGGTCTATTGGTCTAATTTATTTATGCTATCTCAACACATCCTTTTCTTCCCCATTAGAAACAGAGTCAAAAGGCCTCACCAACGAGGCCAGGGAGGCTGCACGCTGTGCTCGTGCGGCTCAGGTCCAGCTCAGCTTTAAAACTGGCTCTAAACCCATGGTCAATGTTACCAATCATGTGGTTGGTCCCAGTACGTCTATGGCTGAGCTGCAAGACATTTGCACTTCCAACAAAAGTGCTTGTTGGACATTGATATGCAAAGTAAGCCTCAGAATTCTTTTTAGGCATAAAACACATCCTCAAATATTGTATAGGTATGCTGGATACCAAAATCAATAGGTGCTTCGGTATGCAGACCTATGCTGCATATCCAGATGAATTGATACCCAGTTCGGTCCTTCTTCATACTGATGTACATGTGCTTACTGGTTTTCGGCTGCTCTCGACAGAATGGTCAAGCAAATTAACTTGCGCTGGACCGAGTACGATGGGCATGAACTCGCACTTCTAGCGTTAGTCCATCACAATTTTTGTTTCTTTTCTTTTTCCGAAATGACACTGGCAGTCCCGATAGCAGACACTATGAACTTTGTTTTGAAGATAACTTCTGCATTGCGCCGGAAGCTTCAACCCAGAACATCGAAGGCCTTTATCAGTTCTACGCTAATCACAGCAATTGTCAGATGGCTCTAGGCCAGGACAATGCCAAGCACACCAAAGGGCTTACTAGAGGTACATATATGAACATAGAAGTTGTTGTTGACTCGTCCAAAGTCAGGCCTTTTTTTTCGTGCATGACTTTGTTGAATTACATATGCCATGATATTCGGCATATTTGGGAAGCAAATGGTGTCCGCAGGAGGAGGAGGACGAGGAGTCAGCACAGGGCAAGAGAAAGGCGGGATCCAACAGCCATGATCAGCTCATTAAGCGTATTAAACAATCTGGTGCGTGCTTGGGATTAATTTAAATTTGCCCTTTTTTCAGGGAATTCGGCAGGGACCCGGGGATTCACGGGGTGGGTGGGTGCGCCGGCGCTGCTGACTTTGACATGGAGCCTTAGGGATGCGACGGAGGTGCGTCCGTGGCCAGCACTGCGACTTGGCGCAGAATGCTGACTGTCTTTCAGCAGAGCCTTGGGACTCATGCGGTGCATGCGACGGAAGTACGTCCGTGGCGTGGGTCTTGCTGGCTGTCGCGGAGGCTTGGGGATTCACGCGGTGTATCCGCCCGGCATTGTATTATATGATTTACAAAATATACTACCTTTTCAAAAAAACTTGATACAAATTTATGCTAGCCCTGGCTAAGGGGGCGCGCTACGGCGCAGCTGGGGGACATGCAAGCACCAGCACGGGAAGTGATGGATGTCTCCAGGCAACCGCACCTCTTTGTACTGCCGAGCCTGCTGGACGTGCGGGCACTCGCAGTCGTCGGAGATGGGCAATTCAATGATACACGATGTATAATTAAAACAAAAGATTACAATTTGCGAGAATCGAACGCGTGATCTTCGGGCCTCGATCCGAAATCGAAGCCTGAACTTCTCGCGCTTCGTAGTTGCGGGGATTGCCGGGCCGGCATTTCGGCTCAACACATCTTCTGCCAGCGCAGAACTTCCGTCCTTTCAACTGCCGCACCAGTCGTCTTACTTCACGGTGTGGAGGACACGGCAAGGATTCTTCCGCATTGCGCGCTGACCCTGCTTGGACCCTCATCTCGCCGTATCGTATCCATTGTGATATCAGTCCTTTCAGACTCCTCTGCGGGTTCTATCCGCGACCAAGCAAGAATCACCCACTTGGTTCGGCATCTACTCCTATCGCGCCCCCAAGAAAAAAAGATGAAGATAAGATACTACTACCTAGTACGGAGTCTAACCGCGCTCTTGACCCAACTCATACGTGATGGAGCTTCGTGGCTGAGCGCTGCTGTCTTTTCTCCTGTGGGGGCATCTAGTTGACTATCCTACTCGCTCTACTTTTATCACGGCGAGAAAACAGTTTTCCGGCGGAAGAGCAAGCCCCAAGCAAGGTTTCACAAATTTGAACGACGCCGAACAAATCATGGTATACTACACGAAGTGAGCATTCTTCCGGTCAGCCCCGTACTTCGTCAGCCCGCCCTGCTCGTCGCCGTCGGCCCTGCTAAGCGTCTCCGTCGTCACTTCAACCTTGATCATTTCAACCTCGGCTGAGTTTCCGTCAGCGTGCGACTCGGTACCAGGACTAAACGAATGAATTGGCAGCGGTGGCCGCACTGCGCGCTTCCAGTTGCTGAGGCTGCGCGACCGGTTTCTAGTGCCTGAAAGGGAACGCGACCGGGAATCATGCTGAGAGGATTGGACGCTGGATGTGCGTTCGGCGAGCGAAGTAACTGGACGCTCGTCAGTTGGGGTGTTTAATCGAACCAAATGGGAACTCACTGATTCGTTGGGCGAGGATGGAGGTTATAACCGTCTGCAACGTCAACATGGTGCCTTGCTTCGCTTTGTTCTTGGGTAATCACCGGATGAGTGTGTGTTGAATGAGAACACTAGCGACGTACTGTGCTCAGCAAAAACGATAGATTCAATGTTTGAGCCACAACAGCCACAACAAAGTATCCAAGCCCGCTGAAATGTTGATATCAGTAACTGTACAGAAGGATTTCTAGACCAACTTACTCGGCCAGCAAGATCGAGGACACCTGGCTATAATCGTCCGCCGTTAGAACATCAGCTATGACCAGCCAAAAGGGAATCTCACCCCGTTCCCTGACGGACATTCTTAATCAAGGGGATGGATCCTAGAATGCATGCGAGCGTGTCGAACAGCTGCAACGTTGAGTAACTAAATTACGGGAAGGTAGGAGCGCTTACCAAGTTTGCCAATGCGAAGGTCCATTTGTACGAAAGAGGCCCCGTTCCTCTGGATACCGCAGTGCATCCACCATCCACGACCACAGGCTCTTGCATTAGTCCTGGGGCGTAGGCGAAAACGGACACAGGAATCAAGACAATGGTCATCGACATCCATATGTACTGTTGCAGACAGTTAGAGAAAATTTCCGTAGACAAAAAGGATATGCGAACCCGATTCTTTCCCCAGATAGCCCAGGTTCGCCAAATGAACACGGCGGCCGATATGGTACTTACAAATCCACGGAGCACGGCCCCACTGATGCGCATGAGGAGGGTGATTATAGCCATGTTAGTACACGTCACTCACACAGGCGAGACGCGAGAACACAGGGCGTACGTCCACCCCGTCCCAAAGAAAACGTAGGAGACCCAGCAGATGTAGAAGAGCCCGAGGTAACTAGATCAAAATCAACAGGGCTCCAACCATGGAACCAATGAGCTAACCGCGCTAGGACAAAAAATATACAGGCAAGGGACGGTTTCAAGAAGGATTTTTGGCGTTTGTACAATCGGATCTCGCTAGAAATTGGCTCAATTTGTGAGTTGAGGCGATAATACAGCTCCCCTCACCTGGGGATTGTAACAAAAAAGTCGTAAAGTAGAACAGACAAGCTGGTGATTCGCACGGCAGCCTACATAGAGGTTTGTGAGTGGGTGATTGATGAGAATGAAGTATCACCGACTTGAGGAGTGCCCAGGAAGGTGGCCATTGGAGCGCAAGTTCGGAACGAGGACGAGGATCATGATTTCCAGCGCGAACACCAGTATTTAAATAAAATAAGTGACGTGTGGGGCTTAGGAGTTCGTTGATACGCCCAGGCGGCCCAGCGTTTTTCTACCAAGCACTGTGTAAGTTGGATAGGAGCAGGTTTATATTGACCTCCATCGTGACATGTGTTTCAGTATCGAAGTCATGCGGAAAAATAGGGGATCCAGAGCCAAGGCAGTCAGACGAGATTCGTTGTTTCAATTTATATGAGAATAGTATAGGGCCGGCATGATTTGAGGAGCCTGATGTTACCATTTATGATTCCCGAGATTGTTGCCGCAGGAGTCAGGACTCCGCTACTCCGCGATGTAATAGTCATCGTCGAATGTGCACATGACAGTAATGACAGGCCAGGACACAGATAACTAACACTGCGTCAACTATTTTACGAGGCTTCGACCAGCGTTGGCATAGCGTTGGCATTCTGTGGGGTTTTATTTCCTTTTACAGAACTAAACGTTCTAATCCCGGAATGGAATGTGGGGGGGTGACAAAGACAAAATGACCGTTTGACGTACGGCTTACTGAAATGCACTCTTTTATACAAGAAGCACTACTGCCGGAACAGAAAACTCATACCAGAACTTTTATCCGGATTCTACGCCATGACACCCACCGTTAAGGCACCCGAATATCTCAAAATTGACTCGGCGAGCAGTCACACCGCGAGCGTAATCCTCATGCATGTACGTGCTCTGTCGCGTGTAGGTTATGCGGGGATCTCAATGTTTGTTCAATTTTAGGGACTGGGGGACTCCGTAAGGCAACGACCACAGAAGGCCAGAATGAACGCGAATGCTCATCTATTTCGAACATCAGGGGAGAGGCATGTATCCCACTGCGAACATGTTCCACCAGGATCCGGCCTTCAAGCACATCAAGTGGATACTCCCGCATGCGTGAGTACGCCCCATCGCGTCGTTCTCTTTTATTCACGACGCCGTGGCAGACCGGTGAGGCCCATCAGGGCAAATGGGAATCACAAGATGCCAGCAAGTTTTGTTTTGGTTAGTCAAGATAGCAGCAATGCTTACCGCGTTTAATCTAGGCGTGGTTCGATGTTTATAATTTCCAATTTGAAGGGGAGGAAGATGAGGCAGGTGAGACTTTCGGCTTTATTTGCGATTTTATCTATTGCGACTGAAAACCTACCAAGGCATGCTCGAAAGTATCGCGAGCATTGAGCGACTTATCACCGAGGAGGTAGATTCTGGCATTGATCCAGGGCGCATTGTACTTTCTGGATTCACGCAAGGCGGAGCCATGTCGCTTTTGACCGGCTTGACGACGAAGAGAAAGCTCGCTGGTCTAGCCATTATGAGTGGGCGACTGCCCATCTCTCACAGGATTAAAGAGGCACGCTGTTGTGGTGAATTTAGCATCCTTCTTGCTCAAGTTACTCTAGATGGCTCCTCCGCACGCCGCTTCTCTTCCTGTGTTTTGGGGGCACGGCATCGCTGATCCACTCGCGAAATATGTCTTCGGTCAAGTTTCAGTGGAATTTATGACAAAGGAGATGGGTTTTCCGACTGCGCCTGCTACCGGAGAGGCGGAAGGTATCGAATTTCACGGTTACGAAGGCTTAGGGACTGGGATGAGCCGGGAGGAGCTTGGAGACCTGGGACTGTGGTTGAAAAAGGTGTTGCCTGCGAAAAAATAAAATGCGACGAAGCTGTCGAGCTTGATTTTACAGTCTGAGATTTTTCGAGTTATAATGAGCGACCTCTGCGAATAGACAATCCAGTTGCCATTTTGCGAGGTGGTGGTCCGAGACGGAAGATAGGGGTACTAACCAAATACCAGCAAATACGTCACGTAATCGCTTCGTCGTCGATGAATCCCAAATGAATCCACAATTTTCTGCATTTTCCCCAGCGTCCATCGAAGTTAGCTCCGGCCTGGGCCGTCCCGTCCAAAAATCGACTGCCAGCAGCGCAGAATCGGGATCTCCGGACGCCGTCATATGTGGCATTCTCTGAGTAACGGGATTACTATAGCTTGTCAGCGTCGCACCGTAAGGCTTACTGAGGGAGCCAGCGGAAGTACTTGAGCGCTGCATGCTAGGCAGAAGACTCATACCTGGCCTTTTATCCGCATATTCTATCATGGCCCCCATCGTTGAACCACCCGCATTTATCAAAGTCCCCGCCAAAAACCATTCGGCCACCGTTATCCTCGTCCATGTGAGGCACCTTCAAGTTCTTTGGGATGACCTCGTCTGACCACAGGATAGGGGCTGGGCGATTCGGGATTCGGGATGCAATCCCTCGCCTCTCAATTGCAGTCTGATGGATTGGGACATTGCGAATTCTACTTGCCCCATGCGTGCGTTGAATTGCTTTTCAACATCTGTTTTCATCTGAACGACGTGAATCAGTCCCACACGCGCAATAACTGCCAATGGTGGGCACCGTATGCCCGCGTGGTTTAACCTCTTCTCGTTCAACCCCCCAAGCGAGGACGACGAGGCGGGGATGCTCGAAAGTTTCGCGTCGATAGACCAACTGATCGCCAACGAGATTGACTCTGGTATTGAAGCGAGTCGCATCGTTATCGGGGGATTTTCGCAAGGCGCTACGATGTCCCTGCTCACCGGCATGATATCCTCGAGGCAGCTGGGCGGTGTGGCCGTTTTGAGCGGGAGGTTGCCTTTGAGAGATAAGGCCGGGAAATATCCCAAGTTGAAAGAGGTGGGTGTCCTGGTGTCATCGTGTACTCGAATCGCCGCTCATTTGTGGCTCTGGCAGCTGGCATCACCGCACGCCGCCTCCGTACCAATTTTTTGGGGTCACGGCGCAGTGGACCCGATGATAAGCCACAGCCTGGGGCGTCTTTCTGCTGATTTCCTAACGTCGGAAATCGGCGTGCCGACTGCGCCTGCGACAGGCGAGGCCAAGGGCCTGACATTCAAGACCTACGATGGCTTGGCACATTCCATTGGATCGCAAGAGATGAAAGATTTGGGAGCATGGTTGAACAAGGTGTTACCGGCTTGAGTCCTCTCTAGCGTAACTGACGAGTACATATTTAATTTGACTGGGGCAAGTACAATTTTTTTTCGACGTGGTACATAAATGGGTATCAATGCAAAAAAGGTATCGAGAAGGCTTCATGGTTGTTCACCAATTGTTGAGCATGGTCTGGGCACATTCCTGGAAATTGGGAATTAGCTGCAGCCATCGAAACTCACAAAGGAGGCACGCACCTTCAGACGAGATAAGTTATGAACAATAGCAACGTTGACGATCGTCCTCAGTTTCCTCCGGACCTCTGCCTTGCTGAGCGTGAACTGATATGTCCCAGAGCACTGACAATACCGCGAAACGTTGTCAGATTGGATCTGCTGGCACTTCGAACACCGCAGGTCCTGCTGCGCGAACGAGCGCTCGAGGCTAAATACAACATCCATGAGGGTGAACTCGATGGCGAGCCGATCGAATTCCCCCTTGCAGGACGAGCACACCCAGCGTGGGGACACGTTGCCTTTGTCGGGAAGCAGCTCCGGGTCCCTGCAAAAGTCCATGTCCCGCAGCGCATCGCAATGCCGACACGGGACATTGAACAATTTGAGCGGTTCACAGGGGTTCCGGAACGCCGCCTCGGACGCAAACTCGCGCACGCCAATCAGCTCGAGAAGATTCCGCTTCAGCAGGCCCACTTCCACCTGATATTCCCGGGCAAGGGCAAAGGTGGCGCAGACGGACTTAACAAGCTCGAGCACGGGATTGGTGAGGTGGAGGTGGGAGCCTGGAAGGATGGGGAACTCGAAGCCGCCCATGAGCTCGTCGTTCATCATTGCATCGCGATACCGGTCCTGCACACTCCCGACGGTCTTGAGGAGTTTCCGGGTCAATCGCCGGGCGATGAATTCCTGCGTCGCTTCCATCTCTTTTGTCTTGGCCGAATCCCGCTGCGTTGAATCCGGCGTACCATCTGCGTTCCGGATAATGCGAAGCGGGGCGCGCGCCCCACCGTTGATCCGCTGCCGCAGTTTGAATTGCTCGATGATGTAGTACTGTATGGCGGCGTTAAAATCCGGCTGGATAGCCGGCGGTAGGAAGAACGCAATGTTCCACTGCATTTCGATCGCGAGCTCATCAGGCGCCTCGAGAGCCAAGGGATCTAGACAGACGATGCCCCCCATGTTGGCCTGGTCCATGAAGAGCAGGAAGTCGTAGAAATTCTCGGTGTTCAGATAAATATGTTGGAACAATTCATGCGAGTTGACGGCGGTGGTGATGTACGTCGCATACGCATGCGCCGTTCCGGGCGGTTTGGAGGTGGCGAGGAGAATTCGGCTGAAATCGGCGTAGACTACGTGGGATCCCAGGCGTTTGAACTCGGCAAGCAGTTGTATGAAGGTTTTGCGCATGAGACCGTGGACGAAGCGGTGGATGCTAGGATCATACATCTGCGATGCGCTGGAGCTGATCCAGCGCCAGAAGTGGTCAAGAGCCAGATTGGCTGGACCGTTGAATTTGCTTTCGATTTTGTCGAGGAGCCATGCTTTCACCATAGCTCGGAGAACACCGAATGTCTGGGTCGAAACATTCGATTCACCCAGCGTCAGGTCCCGCTGGGTCTCCGCCTTGGCGTACTCGTCCATGGTTCGAGAGACGGAATCGAACGCCGTGGCGCCTCCACTGCCCTCCAACTCGTTGACGACCACAGAATGCAGAACGGAATTGACAGCAAGATTGCGGACAACGATTTCGAGACAAACATTGGAGTAGGAGCCAGGCGAGATGAATTCGGTTTTGGGAAAGTCTTCCGTTGGTCGCTTGTCGTTCTCGATACCACCTAGATCGGGGCGATCGCCAGGAGACCACCACAAAACCATGTCCTGTTGGATCAAACGACGAGAAAAGCCGATGTCCGCCATGAACAGCGGCTGGTCGCCCTCCACATGGCCGATTGGCACATCGTAGTAATCTGCGAGGGATACCATTCGATCCAACCAAGAGCCCAGGGATAGATATCGCCCAAGCATCTTTTGAGCGACATGGGATTGCCACGGAAAGACGTCTAGCGTGTGGACATTCCTCGCCTTGGACATGGAGAGGACGGGGAATTTCGCCAGCTTGGGCACGAGCCTGTCGAAATACGCCTGGTCTTTACTGGACGAGATTGCGACTATAAAGGATTTATCCTCCAACAAGCCCAACTCGCGCGAGACCGCCTTCAGCGCAGTGGTGTCATTACCGTGGTACGTGGTCGTAAACTCGAGGGACTCTGGGTAGACGATCGAACTGTTGGGCCCGTAATTGTCAAACGCCTTCCCCAGGAGCTCGGTGTATGCAGATTGCAGCCGAGGAATAGGCTGCCTCCGAGTGGCGGGATCGACGAGGTGGAGCTTTACAGGTCCGGTGGGAAGGAAGATCGCGAAGACGTGAAGCGGCGCGTTGGCGGCGTAAGCATGATAAATGAAGATGTATTTCTTGTCTTTGCCGCCATCGAGATATTTCTGACGAGATAGGGACGATCCCGATCGATCGACTTGATTCAAATCCAGACCTATTGTCTGTGCTCGATTGAGAGTCATACTCGAATCGTCGGCCGAACAGGTCTTGCCCAGCTTGAGCACAGCCCGTACATCCAATGGCACCTGGTTGAAAGTTTAGGTAACGATGGCGGTTGTACGAAGACAAGCACAAACCTGCAGCTCGAACACGCCGTCGACATTTGGATCATTGGTGAGATCGATAAAATGCTCTTGAATCTCCTGGTACACGTCCTCTCGGACGACAATCTTGTAGAGATTCGCGCTCGTAAGATCTCGAGGGAGATTCCGAGTGACTTTCTCCCATGAGTAGTACTGGGACAAGAACATCTCCTCCTTGGGTGTCCTGAGATTGATGTAAAACTCTCGAGGAACTCGAAGGGGTAGAGAGATGATATCTGAATCAACTGAAAGCCAGAGCATGTAACGCCCGGGCGTTTTGCTGGGGCGAATCTGCAAGATGTCCCATCGGCGGTTGGTTCGCACCCTGGCGTTTTTGAACATCGCAGGTACAACGGTGGTGGCAGCGCCCGAGCGCATATCCTGCCTGTACTTCCACCGGGGCCGAATAGCCTTTATCCACCCAGAGTAATCGACAGATGGATCGGGCAATCGCTTGGCAAAGATATCCTCCTCCGGTTCGGGAGACTTCTTACGGGCCTTCTTGGTCACCACGGCGAGACGCCGCCCACCCGCATTGTTTTCCGGCTCTCCAAAGTCTTCTATATCCCTTGTTTGAGCCTGCTGAGCCTGGAGCGCCTTTTCTTCCTCCGTCATGACCTTGAAGAAGTCGGTCACTTTGTTCTGCTTGAATTTATCGACAGCGCCAGCCACACGCCGATGAAGCCAGTCTGGATGTCGGACCCGTGGGACCGGATTGGCGACCTTCTGCATCGCCGCCGGGATTGTGATCAGCTTTTGGATGACGGAACCCAAACGCTCGATATAATACTGCCAGTCCAAAATGGAGCGCAGTTCAAAGTTCGTGAGACTGTTATCCTTCAGCCATTTACGGAGGTATGTGCGCTTGACGCTCTCCTCCGCCGAGAAGATCGCCACAGGAACAGCGCGTTCTGTGACGGGTGCACCTATGGGTCGAGCTGAGATGATGAATTTGCAGGCGAGGCCTTTGTCTTTGACCATTTGATCCCCAAGGAATTCCGCTAAACGTTTCGCGGTGCTGATCGATGTCGACTTTTGGCCGCCGTACTCCGCCAGCGTCCGAGACATGCTCCTATTCTCGGCAATGAGCTCGACCAGCTCGTCATCCCCCAAGGTATCTGCATGGCTGAAAAGCACATCAAGCCACTGATCGGCAACCTGCGCAACCGCAGCGTAGCATTCTTCAGTGGTCGTTCCAAGCAGGAATTTCTCAAAGATCTGCGATTGGAAGATCTTGATAAGCTGCAACTCTCCGCGCCGCTTGACCTCGAAACCTTTCAGCTCCGCAAGACTCCCATCGTCATTGAACACCGCATAACGTTTCTTCAGCAGTTTGTCCTCCTCTTTGGAAGACGGGAGGATCATGGCCTTGTACGGTCCGTCGAGCTCAAAGAAGATCGAGTTCTCGCTATGGATGACGTACTCTCCAGTGGCGGGGTCGAGGTCATGATACTGATGGTTCGTAAACTGGGCATGGACGAGGTGGTTCAGCATCGTGCATGGGTAGGAGAAGGCGATCGATTTCCCGTTGTTGAGTTTGAATTTGAAGTTCTCGGGGAACACGCCGGGCAACATACACCAGATACCATCTGTATCCAGCTCGAGTGGACGCCCAATCTGTTCCACCAACGCCCGCGCCATCTGAATGATAGTCGCGCCCGTCAAACAGGTGATTCCAGCCATCTCCATGGAATGCCACCTGGCCCCTTTACGCATCACATAGCCGTAGAAGGAGTTGAGGATGCACTTGTGGGCGAGCTGCAGTGAATCGTACAGCACAATCATCTTCTTCGCCTCGTCGACCTCTCCGAGCGATCTGCCTTCCGCGACAACGGTGTCGAGGTTCTTCTTCCACGTCTTGTGCAGGCCCTTGTACTCGTATCGCCGGTCACGAAATGTGCGCACGGTATCCACGTAGAATGGGTTCTCCCTTTGACACACGATGGCTTCACGGTTCTCGACTTTGGTGTCCTTGGTCTTCTTGTACACCTTGCGCGAATAATCGCCAAGGCGCTTGTGCAGCAGCGCCGTCTGCTCGGCCTCGGAAAGGTCGGGGAAACGGCGCTGGGGAAGGCCTGGACGACGAGGAGGGAATGACTCCTGGTTAAGAGCGTGCTTGATCATGTTGAACTCGTCCCGGTGCGCAGGGAAAAACTCCCCGCGCCACGCCCAGTCGAGGCGCCGATCGCACGTTTTACCGGGCCGGTTGTAGTCGCAAACCGCGCAGACGGATTCATCGACCATTGAGTCGGGCTGCAGTCGATTGGACAACATGATGTTGGGATACATGGCCGCCACATCGAGATGGTAGATGAGCGGATTGTCCATCCGCAGTGGATTGTCGCGCATCACCTCGAGGGCGCTCTGGATCCCATCTTTGACTTCCTCGTAGTTTGTTACATTCTCGAGAGAAGATTTGGACTCTTCGACAATGCAGAAGGTCAGAGCGGCGTCGAGGTCATCGATTAACTATGCGAGGTCAGTTGGGTTCCTTTCATAAATTGGAAAGTCTCTTACCTGCTGAACAGCGGAGGGTTCAATCTTGAAGTGAGTCGGGATATCACTTCTGAAAACCCCGGCCTCCAATGCTTCGACGTGTCCTCCGACATATGTCTCAGATGCCAACAGATGCCCGTCGTACATGTTACCATGGGCCTCCTCGTGTCTGTTGGGCATGATGATGTGGCCTCGAAATGCCTCAACCTATATCGGCGATAAAATGAGCAGGATGCACGCGACGGGCAGAAATTACACGAACCATAAGCAAAGTCTCGCACAAGGTACCGCTTCCCTTGCGGAGCACTTCATCCGGATTGAGCGGAATTATATTGCACAGCGAGAAAATGAACGGGTGGACATATTTCATGTACAGGTAGTATGTCGCCACGGCGTCGGACACGGAATATTGGGCGAGTACTTGCGGCTGCTCCAAAGCATATCTATCCAGGTATGAGGCACGCTAAACAAAACAAGTAGAACTGCGTACGGCGTCATGAGCTCAGGATCCAGCTCAATGGGATTGTATCCAAGTTTTGCGGTCGTTACCGCCTTCAAGCCTTGACTTCCCTGGGGCAAGTACGAGTCCCGCTTTACCCAACGGAAGCAATCCATGTGGACACAGGTCCGACTCTTATACTCGTCTTCCGAGTCCTTGGCGAACCCGGTCTCCAGGAACATGTCGATACCGTTCGCCTTTGACCGAGCGTCGAGAAAAGGGAAATCGAAAAAGTCGCCGTTAAAACTGGCCATAACTGTCGGTTTAACTTCTTGAATGTGGTTGAAGAAACGCATAATGGTTGCAGCCTGAAGAAATGTGAGCGAAGGCCGGAAGTTGAACACTTTTCTCTCTACCTCGTCTGCTTCATTGAAAATAATGAATGGGCCCTCATATCCATCCTTGGGCGTGTATTCAAAATCTTCTATGTCCTCGCTGACTATCTCGCGGTTGGTGATGAGATATCCCTGCCCGTCGATCATGTAAGAAATCATCATAACTTGGTCAATCGCCTGATCGGGGAACTTGAGCGGCGCCTTTGTCGTCTCGATGTCGTACGCCATGACTACAGGGTCAGCACGTTTTACACGCTCCGTGATGAGCTTGAAGCCAGGCTGGCCCGCCGTAAATGTCACGGCGTACCAAAGCCCGACACGGATGTCGTTGTCGATGGCGACGCGCAGATAATATGGCACGTCGTATTCACGGACATCGATTATCCCCTCCCGCGGGTCTTTGTCGCGTGAGCCAGCTTTCGAGCGTCCACCCATGTCCTCCCAGTCGCCCTCGAACTCGACGTCCATGGAGGCACCTGCAGTTGCGCTCACAACTTCGGCGTACGCGTCGACTGCGTCGCGCTTGGCGCTATTGGCAAGCGCCAGCGGGACAATTTCGCGGCGGACAGACAAGAGGTCGGAGACATTGCGAAAGCAAAGCTGAAGATAGAGGCGGCGGTGTCCCATCAGGTGGTTTGGCAATTTGAGGTCTTCTTTCCGCTCTCGCGTAATGCGGCAGATTATGCCCTCGTATTTCTTGTTTAGCCATTCCTCTATGGTCGTTTCTGTGCCACTCTTTGAAAGACATGAGCAAGAGTTTCCATATGCGAAGATACGGGGTTACCTTGCAGCAGATGTAGAAATAAGGCTCATACTGGTACGTGCACTTGAACATCGCGCCATCGTCTTGTATGAAATAAAAGTCGACAGCGGCCTTGCCTGAAGGCCATTCTGGGTCTTTTACAAGTGTCTGTGGTCCATAAGATCAAATTTCAGCGAAGAAAGGGCCGATTAAACACACCGGGTGCATATTAACAAGCCAGCCTTCCTTGCGTAGACCCTCCTGCACTCGTGCAAACCCAAGCTTCTCGTCCAGTTCATCGTACACCCTGGCTGCTTCAAACTTCTCCTCCAGCTGAGTTCCATCATCCTCGCGCTTGGGAGCGCCTTCTCCTGCGGCTTTCGAGCCTCCCCTGCCGCGCCCTCTGCCACGACCTCCGCGCCACGAGCCACCGCCACGGTATCCACGAAAAGAGCCACGAGAGCCACCGCGAGCTGATGAAAGTCCAAAGTTGCCACGACCGCGAGCCATAGCAGCGAGAAAGCGCTGACTTGAGAGGTCGTCGCTGAAAGATTTTGACGCGTGGTGTCACAATCGCGTGACATCACGTCCCATCATTTCGGGCCGAGTTTCGGCCGAGCTCGTTTCAACCTCCATCGACAACCAAAACGCAGTTTGCACTCATGGCGAACACGACGAATCAATGCTCGGAATTTTATCTGGTTCTTTGACAAACGACTCGAAATCTCAAGTGACACAGCCGCTGACTCAGAGTGACTCCCGCAAGCTTTAAAAGCCTCCCACTTCCGACGACTCGTAATTTAGATGGCATGCCTCCTTGAAATCCGTATGTTTTGGAACGTTATGCTGCCTGCGCATCATTCATTTTCTCCAGTTACGATTACTAGCCCTTCATCTGCCTGGCCGCAAAGTTCAAACCCCGAGGAGTTATTGATCCGCCATTATGGAGTCCAGACGATCAGCAGCTTTCTCAAGTTCGAAGACACGGTGTATGGCCTATTACCTACAGCTCATCCCGCTCGACTCCTCCAGCTGAACCAATTTGTGACTACGGGAGTGACGCCGTCCGGTGAGATAAATGGCTATCAACCTGTGTTCAGACGGGAGATGAAAACAGCTATGGAGGTCAACCTGGCTGAAGGAACTACATTGTACACAGAAAGGTCAGATCGAGAGGTACGTGAATTGCCTCATCATGTTATCCATAGCGTAACATATTCCCAGTCCATCCGCTCGGTCATTAATGCCGCAAGCACCCTCGCCCTCGACATCCGCACCAGTCAATACTTCAAAGACGGCAACCACCGCACAGGCCTTCTCGCCCTCGCCCTGTACCTGGCGGAGCAGGATGTCGTGTTCACCTCCTCGTTTCACATCTACCGAGCGTACACGATTCTAAGTGCACGGTTCCACCCCGGAAACGAGTCGAACACGCTGAACGCGGCCGCGCGCGCGCACGCACATGAGCGTATTGTAAGGTACCTGCGGAGACGAACTGTCCGTGGTGTTCCGGATTCCGAATATTTGGTGGCATTGGCGGACGCGGTACGCCAGCTGCCTATCATAATATCGCACGTGGAGGCGGTCGGCGCCAGTCTGCGGAAAGACCGGGATCCTCCGCCTCTGAATTGGGCGCAAAAGGTGGTGGTAAAATGGACGTTTCCGGAATTCAAGAAGGGAAGGGCCAAGTTGCGATAGTGTCCGGCGGAGGAGATGATGCGGGCAATGTTGTCGGCCGGACTTGAGGCTGGCTATTAATCATCGCCCCTCAGGTTTTCCACCGGCTCTCTGTTATCCCATCGCAGCTCGTCCACCTCCTCCCATTCGACAAGCGCCGCCTGCACATCTATCCACCACGGCCGTTCTTTAACGATCCGAATACGGCCGTCATCCTGCGCGAGCCGAAGCAGTCCTGCGGACTCCGAATCGGCGTTGCCGGGAGGGCTGCGGCTGCGGCGTGTAGTACCAACCTCCATAACGAGCCGGGTGAGATTACGCAGATTGGTCCGCTCCAATGCGCGCTCGAGGTCTCTTCGCGAGCATGTGCTGTGCGATAGGCAGAGATGCGACAGCCTCGGTGCGGCAGTGGCGACTGTGTTGAGGAATACTGAGCCTTTGTGTGGAGACGTCAGTGGTGCTGCTACACGCAAGCGACGAAGCTTTGGGACGATGGAAGATAGAGTGGGAGGTGGTGATGCGAACGGTCCGTGGAGTACGAGGGTCTGGAGATGCGGAAGGGGTCCAGGATACAACGGTGCAGGACGTTGAAGCAATGTGAGATGCGTGTGCAGTGTATGCAAAGTGCTGGAAGTTAGCTCGAGGATGCGGTGAACTGCTTTGTCTACACCCTTCACGGATATTTGGACCGTGTGTGTGGACGGGGTTATCCCGAGCTCAGGGAACAACTTATCTGTGAATTCCAGGCCGCGTGCACGCTCGTGCGCAAGGTCCAGGCAAGAGGATGATGGGTAGAGTCGTAGGTTGTGACAGCCGATGAAGAGAGATTGGACATGGCTCTCGGGGTTGGAATTGAGAAGACAGACGAAGCGCAGGATGGGTTTGGGGCCAACGAGCGCAATGGACTGGAATCGGAAAGGGGCTGAGATTGTGCGCCAGTCCTTGGAGACCAGCGACAAGGTACGGCCGGCAGCGCCGTCATCTGTACATGCGAAAGCATGAACCAGCGTCCAAATCTCTACTGGAAGGCCCGAACTTGAACCAAGGCTTGAAGAGTCCGTCATGGTGGCTACGGGTAGAAATTAGCGCTGGGACTCTGGTGTCATTGACATCAGGCAGTGCACCGATGTGCACGGGCAACTTTCACTGTCCCCCGCGGCGCCAACACCAACGACGCGTCGCGCGACCGGGAAAAAAACTTGCGACCCAGGGATCCTAAATAGTCCCTCATAAACACTACAAGATACTCGCGGGGTCAATCAAAATCGCAACAGTCGCTCCCCGTCAACTAGCGCGTCGTCTGCCTCGTCTGCGCATCCAAAGGAATTCCGACCAAGTCAATGGGTCGTCGGGACCTTCAAAATTTAAAGCTGCCTGGTCAGCCACTCCGATCCACATATAATTGTCAGCCGCCCAAACACGCACCCGCCTGCTTTCTTTCCGCTACCACTACCACCCGCTCTCGAGTCTACCTTGATTTCCTCGTCGTGTCGCTTTCCTGCTTTCGCTGTCGAGGTATCATGGATCTGTTATTGTCTCTGGACGGTAAATGCCTCCTCCCTTCTTCTTCACCGTCACTGAGGCTGACAATACTTGCGCGCAGCCTGGTGCCTCCACCCAACGGTGCAATACTCGGCAACGGCCACCTCGCTCTGGACACCCGCGCCCCTTTATGACCTCACGGCTGCAACACGCCAATTATTTTTACCACCACGACTTACGCCAACGACCCTTCACGACCTCACGGTTTACGCCAATGACTTGACGACCCTCCGACGGTAGATTCACTCGGCAATTGGTTCCTCGCTTCGGACACCCGCCCGCTTTATGACCCACGGCTTGCGCCAACGACCTTTACGACCCACGGCTCACGCCAACGACCTCTCATGACCCCCCCGACGGTGGATTCACTCGGCAATTGGCTCCTCGCTTCGGACAACAGCGCGCTTTTATGACCCACGGCTTACGCCGACGACCTTTTATGACCCCGCGGCTGACGCCAACGGCCTTTACGACTCACGGCTCACGCCAACGACCACAACACGGCTGGCCCGACGGTAGACATATTCGGCAAATGGCTCCTCCCTTCGGACACCCGCGCGCTTGAATGACCCACGGCTTATGCCAACGACCTTTTACGACCCATGGCTCACGCCAACGACCCCCAACGGCAGAACCCCTCGGCAAATGGCTTTTCGTCCCGGACCCCTTCTCCGATACCCCAGATAGACCGTGTCCCGTCCAGGAGCGTGTCTTATTCACCGACCACCGACCACCGACCACCAACGACCCGTCCGTCGTCCACCCGTCCCCCGTCTACCCGTCTACCCGTCCCCCGACGTCCAGGCGCGCGTCCACCGTCCACCTCAACCCCCGCGTTGCGTCCGTTCAGAGCCTTTCTTTTTTTTCTTACCACGGCAAAATGCCGATGCCTTTCGTTCAAGACCCTAACGGTGATTCACCCGGCACCCGGCTCCCTCGTCTCGGACACCCGCGCTCTCATGCTCGTCCACCGCCCGAATCGTGTCTTTGCCAAGCACCGCGTCCCGTCCAGGCGCACGCCTGCACGACTCGGGCCCAATTTCTGTCTCCCCTCGGTTTCTTTCCTGTGTGATATCCAACTTCCCTTCCCCTCTCTTCTTTGGGTCTTTCTCTTGGGGCTATCTATATCTGTTTCGTGTTAAAGGATTGATACCTCTCCTCGAGTGTGTACTACCTCTCCTCGAGTGTGTACTCCCATGTATGTACATACGCGTTCCGAGTCCCAATGGAACATTTTTCCACGAGCGACTTATCAGCGAGCAACTCATGCGATGAAGTCAGATTCGGAAGTCTGTCCTTCAAGTTATCATTACGTATTGGGCTTCACGACCTCTCATTGACCTCTCGGTGTCTCATGCAGTGCAGCAGTCCCCCGTCATTGTCCAAGCATAAGCGAGGAGATAATCAGTATTGTTCGGCTGACGATCCGAAGTACCGGGCCGATGTCGGCATTCCGTTTTTGGACGGTCCAAAAACGGAACGATTTCGGAATACGAACGGAAAGCAGGTCCAAATTACGAACGGAAAGCAGGTCCAATTTGGACCTACTTTCCGTTCGTATTCCGAAATCGCCAGCGCTCTCGGGCGGCATTTCAATCTGAAGGAAGAAAAGAACGTCAAGTTACTTCAACCAAACGGAAGGGCGCCTGTAATAGCCGAGTCGAATCCGCGCCAGCGGCTTCAAGTTCAAGTTGACGGAGTACTAGGACCCGACAATCACCTCAGAGGCCTGTCCAGAAAATTCCTGACCTTACGGCAAAATACCACTCACCGCAGCGGTTTATTTTCATATTTTCATCCTCTTTTGACGCGACCCAATAAAATTATCCGAACTAGACCTGGCCTCGCTCGCTGAGCCCATACCTTATCCGAATTCAAACCTTCGGCGGACAGGCCTCTTAGTTGATTGTCAGGGTCCTATTGGCGACCGCTATCATATTGACCGGCGTCTCCAGTCACCTCCGCCGCTATCGGGTCTTTTATGGCCGGATGGAAACCATAGTATGTGCGCCGCTCATAAAACCGGACTCAACCGCGACTCGTCCCCACAAACCGCCCACATCTCCAACAACTCGCCATGTCATCGGAATCGGGTCTCACTGAAATCATCGCGCTCGCGGATTTAATATCCCGCACCGTGAAAGACGTCGTCGCGGAATACACCGTCGCTGGGGTCCCCATGCCGTCGCTGTCATCTACAGCTCCGGGCCCGTTCGATACGCCCGAAACCACGTCCCCCAAGCTCGCGAGGGCCGTGCGAATCCTCGATGCCGCCTGTGCGCAGCTCAGTTTCAGCGTCGGCAGTCCCGGGCATGTTGTAACAAACGTGAAGATGCTCTAACATCAATTACTACACTCTTCACTGACGTCACTTGACTTGATAGAAATCTTACGGAGTGAGTACATATACAGCTAATTTTAGACGTCACGGAGAGTAATTCGACCAACGTCTGCAGTGCGAGGAGCCTGCATGCATGCTCGTTGCGACAGACGCCAAAATAGCAGACCTGCTCCTCGACAAACCTGCCGGCGTCCACGTCGACGAGCTCGGTTTGAAGACCGGCATTGACCCGGGGAAGCTCGGTCGCGTCCTACGTCTTCTCGCTACCAATCACTGTTTCACCGAAGGTAAATCGGCATCTCCCCCGCCTCAGATTACTCTTTTAGTTGAAAAACCACAGTTCAGCCAAATGTGTATGCCAACAACAGACTCAGCATGAAGCTGCTCTCCTCAGACCCCGTCGCCGGGGTGGTTGGCCACATGTAGGCATGCATCTCCGATGCTTTAATTCAATTTATGGACTATCGACCAGGGCCGATGAATCCAGCAAGGCATGCAACGCACTCAACGAGACCCTTAAAGACCCGGAGACGACCTCGTCCATGCTCCCGGACGCAAGCGCCTTCAAGCGCGCTCATGGCTGCACTATATTTGAATTCTATGGTCTTGTTCGTGTTCTCTCTGTCTTGCCATCCCCGCGTGCAAGTACTGAGCAATTTGCCGTATACAGCCTGAACAGAAAGCACGAGGCCAGGTGGGAAACTCCCTACATATTTTTCTCCTGGGCATGGATCTAATTCACCATAAAGCGTTTCAACAATGCTATGGTCGGCTGGGGAGCGGTGACAAGCAAAGGAACTCTCCCTAAAAGTGCGTCGTGGACAAAATTCAACCGTGGGAAATTAAAATGATGTGGATTCAGTGTATCCGTGGGGGTCTCTGCCAGAGGACACGATCGTCTGCGATGTGGGGGGAAATAATGGTCACGCAACGGTGGAGGTCCTGAAGGCGTTTCCCCATCTCAAACTCATTGTACAAGATCTACCGAAGGTCGTGGAAGCGGGCCCAGAGGTGCGGCGCGGTTCAACCGTTATGTGCCATCATATCGAACGTTTCCCACGTGCAGTTCTTGCGAAAGGATACGGCGATGAGCACGGCTCTGAAGCAGCGTGTGGAATACGTCCCCCTCGACTTCTTCGGTGAATTGCCGGTCAAAGCGTGCGATGTATATTATGTGAGTGCTGGAGGCCCGACTCGGAAGAGCGTTCTTTTAGATGTATGCAGCTACGCCACGTTCTCCACGACTGGGCGGCGGACGAGTGTAAGAAGATCCTAGATAATGTTCGAAAGGCTGTCAAGCCCTCCAGCCGGATTCTAATTCGTGAGTTAACCTACTCCTCAATGTATTTAATTGACTTGTGCTAGACGAGATTGTTCTGCAACATATCTCCCGAGAGAGCGGGGTGGAAGGTGAATTCGAGAAGGTGGGGCACTTGACTCTTCTGCTATCCACTTGCTGAAGTCGTGATACACAGGCGCCTGAGCCTCTGCTTCCCAACTTTGGAGTGGGGAGGGTGCGGGCGTATAATCAGGATATCAACATGAGTACGTCTTACATTCCCTCCCACTTCACAGCGAACCAACCCTTCATTATCAGTGTCGTCCGTGAACAGCCAGGAGCGCACGCTGCCGCAGTTCATAAGTATGGGGTATGTGTGCTTCCGGCGCATAGTTGAGATGTGTTTACTCACTCGTTCGATTGTGCAGGGCGCTCAGCGGTTTCGATTTCGTGAAGGTGTTGGAAGGGCCTGGGGATGTGGCGCTGATGGAATTCGTGCCGCGGGTTTGAGGTGAACCTGGTGAAGGGTAGAAGAAACAAAATTGCTTCATGAAATATGTACTTCAAGTTGGTCCTAGTCCGATGCCGTCAGACTTCATTTTTGTATGATCCGATAAGACAAGAATACCTTACATAAATTAAAAGTTGCGACATATTCAAAATTGATTCTTGAAACGAACGGTGGGAATTACAAGGCTGTGCTGATTGTATGCCAATATTGATGGCGCAAGGGACGGGAGGCACTTGTCTTGGACTTGTATGACCCCGTCTGCAGCAGATATCCAGCGACATATCTATGCATCCCTGCTTCATGGAAGAACCCCTGACACCGTCCTCCGCGTCCATGCAAGCTGGAATGCTACATACAGGCTTCATCGCATAATCCTTATACAGGCGGGCTTCTTCAACTCCCTCTTCACTGCGGGCTTCGCAGAATCCTCTCCAAGCCACGAGGTGGACATTGTCTTCGACGACACGAATATAACGCGCGCAGGTGTGTCTCTTGAGTAGTTTGAATTCATTCCCGTTTGCTCACGCTCCAGCAGCTTTCGAGTGTGTAGTACTCCTCCCGCCTGTTTTCTTATAGCTAACACATCTCAGGCTTTGCATCGCACGCCTCTATGGCGGGGGTCCACCTCTCCATATATTCCCTTCGTTGGTTCCATCCAATGTTCAACCACTGACATCTGCCTTCCCTTTCACATCTGTCGATCTGCGCCCTCCAACCCCTTCGGGGCACCACCCTGGCACCCCGCGATTTCTCCTCTCGCTTCTTGCCACGTCCGTGTATCTGTCCATCCCCACCTTGGCTGCACATGCGCTGTCCTCCATTCTCAGCACCATTGGCCCATACACTGTGCTGCAATACCTAGACTTTGCCCTTGGCAAGCCGATCGGCCCCCTCGATCCCAACTGGAACGAGCCCGAGGCCGCTGTAGGCCTCGAGCACATTGCCCACAGCATCCCGGACGATGCTTCCTCTGTGGCGTCCTCCAGCGCGTCCTTTCACTCTGTTGACACCAACTCCCCTGTCCCCGAGAAGCAGTTCCACTACGGCGCCATATCCGACAAGATCGGCGAGGCCGCCGCCTGTTGGTTGGCCCGCTGGGCCCCGGATATACTTGACTCGGAGGAGCGTAAGGCCGGCATGGGGACGGCCAATGCACCCGCCCCCGCGATGTCGCGCCGCCCAAAGGCCGATGCGGTTGTGCCTTCGGACTGTTCAGCCGTCCCGGTGATCTGGGACCGGGGCGGACTGAGCATTGCGTGGGTGTGCGCGCTCGTGTCCTCGGATACCTTGTTTGTGCGCGGCGAGCGCGAAAGGTACGACTTTGCCCGCGCCGTCGTCGAGCTACGAAGACGACATGGCATCCTCCAAGAGGAAGAGGAAGCGTGGCCGAACCTGTTCGAAAAGGGCATCCATTACTGCCATATGGTATGCCTTGTATCCCATTCAAACAATTTTCACGTTTCTAAATTGTGAGTATGTAGTCCATGGAAGATGTGATTGTCATTTCCAAGGACACCTCATCTACCAAGCAACCGTACGTCTCGATCGCCGTGCTGCAGGCCGCGCATTGGCAGAACTCGATTTTACGCCAGCATATTACCGCACGACCTGCGTCATCCTCGTTCGAGACGCGACCTTCGCCAGCCCCATCACCTGGCTCGCCAGTGCAGCGCGAGAAGGAACTAGGGATTACGCAGACAACTGCGGAAATCCGCGCGCGACTCGCTGCCGCCGATCCCGCACTTGACCAGACTGGGCCTTATTATCTAGTCCCTGTTGACTCTTCCAGTCGCATCGGCGATAACGGGACCACCGTGCGCCCTCCCTCCGTGGACGGCGCGCCACTCTCGATGGACGAACTCTTCACGACGTCCTTTACGCCGTCGTCTCCGAGCATTTTGACCAAGCCCAGCGTACCCAACACGCTCTCGCGCGCGTCTGCCGGCGAGGAGAACTTTTTCGGGATCCAGACGCGGCGGTATACGGCTCGTGCGTGCATCGCGGCGGACCCCGCAGGCACCGCCCGCTGGGCCCTGCACCCGCCGTTCCGCTTCGCAGCAGAGTTCTGGGACGCGGAGCTGCTGCCAGAAAAAGCACGGCTCTACTCGCACACAGTCTGGTGCGGCGGGAGCCTCTTCAACGCGTACGTGCAAGTCGTGCGCAAGAAGGGCGCGGTGCAGCTGGGTATCTACCTCCACCGTCAGAGCACCCTCGACCTGCCGGGTGCGAGCGCGCCGCGGGGCGAGATCCACAGCCTGTCATCGCCGCTGGCGAGGCCGCGGGAACGGCACGGGAGCCTGGTCGGGTACGGCCACGTACAGACGCACGCGCGCGGCCCGTCGCTGCCCGCCATCGTTCCGCCACCCGCAACCCCCGCGCACTATTCGCCGTCGATCCACCCGCCAACTCGCAGCACCACACCGGTGTCCGCGTCGCTCCCGAGCACGACGGGCTCTCCGCTCGCCGCTGGGCTCGCGCTGAGCGCGGGCGGGTACACGATGTACGCGCCGGTGTCGCCGCCGGCGCCGTACCGCGACCCGCGGCCGTCGGTGTCTGCGTACTTTACGATCAGCTGTGCGAGTGCGACTGGCGCGAGCCAGACGCGCTTTGCGAGCGCGCCGGATGTGTTCTCGGTGAGCCAGAGCTGGGGGTGGAAGTCGAGCTCGTTGAGGACAGAGGAGTATATTGATGTGGGAGAGGCCGAGGGGAGGCCGAGTGGCATTCGCGGCAGAGAGGTGAGCTTGCGGGCGTGTGTCGTGCTGGGGTTGGTGTGAGTATGAGGAGGAGGATGGTGGACTAGGATTCCAGCACTAGGATTCCAGCACTTGCGATTTATACCCCAGCCATTCATGTATTTTTACTTTTCCGTGACATTACTTACCCTAGATTACGACTACTATGCTACATACGAACCTCCATACATATCTGCACTTTGTATTAAATATCGTCAGCATCTGCAGACGGGAGTAAATATTTTCGATGTGCAAGTGTGCGTAGGCCAGAAGTTCCCGTTGCAGACACGGACAACGCCGCCCCGCCGTTCCTTTCGACATCTCCGCGACGACGTCGGCGAAGGACCTATGTATGACAACTGTTGAATACACACCCTTGATCCTAGTACACAAAAATGCGGGCCAGTCACCATGGAACAGTTTCATTCTAACAACCCCGCGCCCAAGTCCCAACTTCATATAGCCCGATGCTGCTTTCACGTTCCCGTCAGCTGCGCTCTCCCTCAAGTTGCTGGTTAACTTTGAGACCTCGTTTACAAGCTGGCTTGTTAAATACACTCGAAACTCTATCGCGATGGTTCTACGACGCCTCAACTTATGTGCTCTTTCTGCCGCGCTCCTTTCAGCCAAGGCTGCACCCCTTGGGTAAGCACATCTGCAGACTTCATGTCCTGTATTGAAGCTCTGCTAGTTGGCCAGGTGGTATTTATGGTCGTGGGCAGCAGTAAGTTGGCCGTCTTGTAGCCAGTCCGACTCGGAATTAAGCATCGCGCAGTTCACGACAAATCGACCCCGAGATAGACGGTCTTGTGCAGAATATCACTGGCAACGCGGTGTCGGATGACGGTCAGTTCCTATTCCGTGCCTTTTACATGAGAATGATGCGTATCCCAGCCGCTTTGGCCCAGACACTAGTCTCTCTTGACAGACACTTTATCGTTTCTAGCTCGTTCCTCGCTCGATAAACCAGACACTTGGTTCTATGTTTGGACGATCGTCGACGTCTGACGCGCCGTCGGCCACGATTTCCGATCCCTTCGCTCAAATCACTGGAAATGCGTCGGTTCCGTCAATGACACTCCCAACCGACACCCCTCGGCTACGGGTTCCGACCCATTCGCTGCGAATGCATCGATTCCGTCGGTAACGATTCCAGACTCTGGCCCAATTGTTACCCAATTTACTTCAACTGCGACTTTCACCGTCCCGACGGGACGTGATGGTGGGGATGCATTTTCCATCGTTTCTGAATTTATGAGGGCCATTCCAACCCTCGTCCCCGTGGGTGGTCCAATTAATGCGTCTCCGGCTTCGGGCGGCTTCGGTAGGCCAGGAACCGATCCCAATTTCCCCGACACCCCTTCACAACAGGGAGGGCACCATCACGGCGGGACGACTTTGCAGGATTCCCTCTGTGCAGAAATGTACACCGTCGTCTCGGGCGATACCTGCGCCACCATCTGCAGTGTATTTGATCTCTCGGCGGCTGATTTCCTGAGGATGAATCCGAGCGTAGGCGCCGCGTGCATGAATCTGCAGAACGGGCAGGAGTACTGCGTTCAGCGAGGTTCTGAGACGACGAAGGCGAAGAGGATGATGAAGAGGACGATGGAGCTGGCTGGAGTCAAAACACTGTCGTGCACGTCCACACCCACCCTAAAGATGCCCCGTGCACCTGCCAGGGCGCCAAATCGTGGCAGTCTGGAGGAACACCCACGGGTCACTCTCCTAGCGACATTCCAGTTCCGCCACCTGCGCCTGTGGTCCCTTCACTTCCAATCGACTCCGTCCAGCGTATCATTGGTTCTAGACGATCCTCTTTCCACCGCCACGTCTGCCAACAGCTCGGACGGCTTTGGGATGGACCGAATAGCCGCATCGGTTGCGTCCCAGACTCCGAGAATCGTGAAAATAACCATGGAAGAGGACTATTAGGTTGTTCCAGTAGAATGCCGGCTGTTTTAGTTATACGCGTCCTGTGCACACGTAGTAGCAGATTTAAACAAGCATCGTGGACGCCGATATAGTACAAACACAGGTGCAATAAAGCTAAGGCTCCATTGGCTCCATTTTCACTTGGACATTCGGCTGTGCGTCCTGTGTCTGATCACCCCCGCCAATACTCAGCAATTCCTCCATGTCAAAGCCCATATCCGTGTTGTTAGCATCCTCGAAGAAGCCAGGGCTCAGGTTGGAAAGATCCAGCGCGTCCAAATCGTACACCTGCGCGCCCTCGTTGGAGTGGCTCGCCTGCGACGGGTCTCCCATCTGAGAAAAGCTGGCGAGGAGGCTGCCTGGCGAGGGCGCGGACATCGACGCGGAAGGGACGGAGCCGGACGCGCCTGTCTGGGTGTCGCTATGCGCATTGGCGCCGAGCGACGCAAATATGTCGTCGCTCCGCCCGTCGAGCGCGCTCAGGAAGCTCTCCTGCTCGGCATCCTTGCTGGCGTCGCCGAGGCGGTGGGCCAAATCCGGCCCGGGCATCACGGGCGTGAAGAGGCCCTCGACCGCGCTCCCGCCGCCATTGTTCGAGCTAGAGTCGTCACCGAATAAATCGGACATGGCCATGTCGATTTCCATCGCGTCGAGGTCGAGCTCGATGGGCTGGTCGGCGGTGTTGCCGACCGCGGTCATCTTGACGTCGGGGGCTTCGGGGCCGGTCAGGTCGATTTCGACTGGACGGGAGGCGTCGGACGTGGACGACGCCGATGCGAGGGCTGCCATCAGGTCGGGGGGAAGCTCGTTAGGGCCGTAGGGACGCGCCGACCGCGGTGCGAGGGTTACAGGAGAGGCGAGCCCGTGCGAAAAGAGGGAGGCCTCCTCTGCCGATATTCGAAGAGAATTTGCAGAAAGATCGAGCTTCAGAGGGAAGGCCGGTCTGTGCAGGGAAGATATTGATATCGCGGACGGACGACGGCCCACTATTGAGGAGCTTGTTGAAGGGGACTGAGTGGGATCTGCGGTGGTCGGTCGTGAACCCTCTCCGTTTGCGGCTGTAAGATCGATAGCAGGCAGAAGGAGTTGAGTGGATGTTGGAGAGCGGGAGGGCGAACGCGTCGGGGTCGGTCCGGCTACCGTCTTCGCCTTGGCCTCTGCCTCTGCTTCTGCCTCTTTTATTCTGCGTTCCTCACGGGCCAAATCGCGTTGCAGGACCGAAATGGCTCGGAGCTGGTAGACAGTTGTTATTCATGTGCAAGCGCGAGCAGAGATATGGACTTGCCAATTGTGATTCAATGGAGTCGCACAATTGGTCGTATTTCTCTACTTCTCGGCCCAGTGCCGCAGTCAAACTGGAAGGGGGGGCGGGAGCGTAGTTTTGGATGCCGCTGAAGTATGCTTAGCGCGCGTTTATGTTATTGTGCATAGAACGTACAGCTTGCGCGTATCCGCGTAGAAGCCGTAGAGTTGTCCAGTTTTAACGACCGCGTTCTAGGACCTCGATAAACCAAACGCCCTCTTCGACGCCACAGAAAGTACCTTGAGGCAATTGGCC
The DNA here is from genome assembly GCA_029378255.1 of Mycena rosella. Taxonomy (NCBI): domain Eukaryota; kingdom Fungi; phylum Basidiomycota; class Agaricomycetes; order Agaricales; family Mycenaceae; genus Mycena; species Mycena rosella. The sequence continues at coordinate 15,820 of JARKIE010000419.1, read as the reverse complement.
AATGCTGTTACTTCGGGCACAAGAATTCCTGGAGCAGGAGGATCTGGGGGAGGGGGCATGGCCTTTGCATCTTGCTCGGTCTTGACTGCGGGAGGAGGAGCCTTGGAGATGGATGGCTTTCTCGGGACGGGACGAGGTCTGGGAGCCATCGAGTGCGAGAGTAGGACTTAGCCGATGTGCGTGATCGAGAAATCCAGTTGTGGCATGAACCCAGACCACTGCCTAGCATGTCTGAGGGAGGGGATCCTACTCTCTCACAAGTTGGTCCTCCTGCTCCCTCGTTTCACCCTACTGAATCGAATGCAATGTAGCGCCGTATACGACACATAACTTCCATTCAAGTCCGCAACCTCACAGCATTTCCCGTCCGTGATGCCTTTGCCTCGGCTCTCTCCCAGCCTGCGGAGCAACCACAATTCACGGCCCAGGGCCATTTCTCAGACGACCTCGACCTCACCCTCTCGAGGAAACGGAGCAGGCGCATCTCGGCCAATTCAATAGCCACATACAAGAGTGTCAAATCGGACGAGAGCGACGAAGTTGGCCATGCAGGAACCGAGTCGCGGGGGCGCAGGATAGCGGGATCTCGACTCAGCTTCCATAGTGCAGGGAGCGTTGGACCTAGTTCCAGCTCGGCAGCTCGTTTCCATTCATCCGGTTCAGCCCCAACTATTCGAGGACATCGCCCTCGTACGAGCTCTATGTCTTCCTCTCTAAACTCTTCTGTCCTGCCCTCGGCTGCTGTCCCAGGCTCGATAATCCCCACATCCACCGCTCCATTTTCCGCCAGCTTGCCGGACCATTCGCAGACCGGACTAGAGAAAGTTATAAAAGCGCGGTTATTCGAAACGTTTCTGGCCGTCTCGGTCGAGGCCCCGCCTCCGGACGAGATAAACAGCCCCGGTTCACTATCTTCACTGGCGTCCCCCACGTCTCCCGTACGCTCTGCTGGTCCTTCGACGCCTCCGCGAAGTCCTAAGCAAGCCAACGGCGTTGTCCCGCGGAAAGGCACGAAGCCTTCCCCTCTCAGTCCTGCAGAAAAGACGTCGGCAATTGCTCGGCGGGACCTGCCGACTTCTCCTTCATCGCCTTCGAGGCATACTCCCAAGTCGGCGTCAATGTCAGGCCTGAGCAGACCGAACGGGAAACTCGCTTCCCCGGCGGCGCGTAAATTTCCGGCTCCACAAACTCCTCCCCCGCCCCGTCCACGTTCCCCTTCCCCGTCCTCGCCGGCCCTCCCGGATTTTATATCCCCCGTACACCGCCCTTCCACCAATCCATTATTTGCAATAGACGCCCGCTCGGGGTATGAGTCCGGTCCTTGGACGCATTCCGGTGGTCAGAAATTGACGGTCGAGCTGTGGGGGAAAGTAGGAGACGAATGGAAAGGCCACGAAGGCGTCCCCGGTAAAGGCAAGGAGAAGGAACAGCCTGCAGACGATGAGGAAGCTGAGTGGAGAGTCTTGGAGGAGTGGAAGTTCAATCTGGGAGACCTGGTACTGCTACCAGACGACGTAAGCTCGACGTTAGATTCCCGGCGATTTCAGCTCATATTTCATCCACAGCCGGAAGTCCCTTCCAACACTCTTGTAGTTACTTTACACCCGCCTGGACGGACGTTCTATCTACCCTCTTCTCATCCTCTCGATCAGCGGCCTCCAACTCCGTCGGCGGATACAGGCTATGCTTCGGATCCTGAATCCGGAGGCGGCCGATCAGCGAAGAAACTAGGGGATCTCGCTTTAGTGCGACCCGAGAAACTCGCGGTGGACGTTGTCGCAATAAGTCGCAGGCGACATCGGAAAGGCCCGGGTGTGGCTGATTCGGAAAGAGATCAATCCAAGACGGCCAACTGGCAAGATCTGTTCAAGTCGGTCGTTTCTTTCGGCAGGCTCCCCGCCGACTGATACTTTTTGTAGACTAGTGACGCTTCAGTCCTGTATACAGGACAATGAAGTTTCGCTCACTGAAGTCGTGCGAGAGATCGACAAGGTACTCGAAGGAGATGCGACGTCCGTTCTCGTGAGTCGAATCATCTTTACCCCCTCCCGAATACCTACCTTCCCTATTTCTTTCATTTTCTTCTCCGTTTGGTCTGAACTCAATGGCTAAAAGAAGCGCGAAGTTTCGGAACGCGAGTCCTTTGTGCAAGGGTTACGCAAGAATTGTGCTGTGGTGTACGATCAGTCCGAAATACGTGAGACACACTCTGTTTTGACGAGAATCACAATTGATTTTATTTCACAGTGAGAGAGCAGATTGATTTGCGTCGGCAGCAGCTCCAGGAACGAAGGGAGATGCTTGCTTTAGCTCAAGAATTGCGAGACGAGGATCTATTCTCGGTTGAAGAGCGAGAAGACCATGTTTCGGATGCCCGGCAAGTCATTCATTTTAATTCTTTCTGAGCGCAATCTCATCGTATTCCTATGCAGAACTGAACTTCTATCTCTCCGGAGCCATTTCACACCCACACGGACAACTCTCATTTCGACCCTCTCCACCATATTTCCCATTGAACTGTTGTCTCCCCCGGATCTCCTCTACACAATCCTCGATGTTCCGCTTCCTATCCCGCTCTCGGCGTCGGATCCCGCCCCACCACTATCGCTTGCGGCGCACAAAGACGTCACGGAGGACGCGGTAGCAACCGCGCTAGGCTATGTTGCGCAGGTGGTGCAGCTGCTCGCAGCCTACCTGGGCAAAGGCTTAGTCTATCCTATCACATGCATCGGGAGCCGCAGCATGATACGTGATGGGATTTCAGCCATGGTTGGGCCACGAATGTACGTGGCCGCTTTACGCTCCCTTCATTGTCTCATCCGTTCAAGCTTGTAGGTTCCCGCTATTTTCCAAGGGCGTGGACACGTACCGCTTCGAGTATGGCGTGTTTTTACTTAACAAGGATATAGAATTGGTAAGTACGCGCGTCTTTAGCGGTCTCCATGCTGACGGATTCTGACGGGCTCTAGTTGATGGCCGACCGTGATTTACGCGCATTGGATATGCGGCACACGTTACCGAACCTGAAGAACTTGTTACTGACGCTAACCGACGGAGAGGGCGCCCAATTAAGGTATGTTGGCCCACCACTTCGCGCTTGGACTTTTTTCAATTTATACATATATGCGCGTTTGCAGTGTTCCGCGGACTTTCAACTCTTCTGAGTTTTCTGTTACGGGGCTGGAATCGCCTAGAGCGGAATCACCGGTGGAAACCCGCTCCAATTCCAGCACACCGAAGCCGGCGTACAGCGCGGAGCTTCCGACTGAGGGCAATACGCCTCCGGCGAGTGGGGCGACGACGCCAACTACGGAGACGGGTCAGAAGAGTCGTTTGTTCATCGGGCTTTCGCCCATAGCTGGGTTTTTACGCGCTCGGTATCCCTCTGCCATTCGGGCGGCGTCCTCTGCGAAGCCGGTACCCGAGGCGGAAGCTGCCGCAGAAGACGCGGTTCCGGTTACGGAGCCTCCAAACATAGGCGAGGGTGCGGAGGAGCAACATAACTTTACGGAGGATGACGAAGATCGACGGACCATTCGGGGAGATGGCGCTGGTGACGCGGCCATAGAAGAGGCGGGGAAAGCGGCCAACGGGGTTGGACGGGGCTCGGAAAAGCTAGGCGATGTACCTGGCCATGCGCCTGCTATTTCTCCACCGCCGGTGACGCCTATTAAATAACACGATACGCGTACAATACATGTTTTCTCCGCGCTCGGTTTCCCTGAGAGCTTTGCTCACGCGAACGTTGTACGTTTGTGGCTCGACCGCTCTCGAACGGGCCGTGAGAAAGATCCACAGGGTCATACAAAGACCCACAGGTGACGCGGCGTATTAGTGCGCCTGAAGCGGAGAGGTGTAAGCCAGCAGCAAAATAGCCTACGGATTGCTAGGAACGCTGCAAAACCACAAACTGTCAACCAGTGGCGGAGCATTCGATCAGTTGGGGAGCTGATAGACCGCCATAATGCGCGTATGCCAACCGAGCCCAGGGCCGCCGGGGTTGAAAGGAGCAAAAGTGTGTTCCGATCTTCGGCTGAGCACATGGATCTTTGCTTGGTGCCCGTTTTGGCTGTAAAGGATTAGCTTGAAAGCGGTAACGATGGGGCGGCCCTGGATATAATTGTAAGCAAAGGTTGACTGAGAAAATTGAGAAAGGAAGTCGGTGAACCGGGTATGGGAGAGATGTGAACATGTGAAGAGAAAGGAGGCATCAATTTCCATCCGGAACGACGCACCAAACAAACGCATCGCAACCGTTTATTCCTCCACCACCTTTTGCTCCGTTTTACTGTCGGGAAACTGGAGCCCTCAAAAGGGTCCGTGCATCTCTCTTCCCTCCTTCTCCTCTCACCCCATCCACCAGCCTATTAGCCGCATTGTAACAACAGTCCCACTAGACGGGCTCAAAATCAGCTTCAAGGTCAGTCTTTTGATGGTGGCTCTGTACTATCAGTTCTAATGGCGTCTCTCCAGCATCCCTTGTGCAACTAGGTTTCTCGTTTTCGCCCTCTTTCTCCCTTCGCTTTGTTTTCTGTCCTTTACTGCCCTGGAGAAGTCACCGGCACCTTTCGTCTCCAAAATGAATCCCGCTCTGGAAAACTCTATGAATTCACCTACCGATAATAGCCCTTCCACGGACGAGAGGAAACAAAGTCCACCGGCTTTCCTGGACCTTGCTGATTCCGTACGTCATCTTTCCATTCGTAATGTACTCGCAGTGGCGAACCGTATTTCTCGCCCAGGCGGCGAGATTGGGCAGTAATATGCCGAATATGGACGCCGTGAGCTCTGCGAGGCGTGGTCGGGTGAAGCTTTTTACTGACGAGAACCCTCCAGCGCGTTGAGCTCAAGCGCCTCGAGCATGAGCGGCAGCGTCTACTGCAGCGGAAGATATTCGAGGACCAAATGCGCGCCCTCGAGCAGCAGCAGGCCCAAGAGCTCCTCAGCATTCCGTACGACCCGAATGCCCCCACAGCCAACGGGGGTATCCAGCACCTGGCGGTCTCGGCACCCACCACCCCACCCAGAGTGAATGCGGTTCTCAATGGTGAACCTCACCAAGGCGGTCAGCGGCGGTCCCAGCACTTCGACGCGGAGACGTTGTCGAAGGCGGTTGGGACTGCCGTCTCGGATAAGAGAAAGTCGGTAACATACGCACCGTCCGTCAATCTGTCGCCCGACTTGAATAATGGAAGCGCCGTGAACAACAGCAGCTTCAGTCGCGCCGCGGGTGCCAAAAGCATGCCCGCTAGCCGCCGTACATCCGCGAGCGAGCACGACGAGGAGCTGGCTGGACACCTGCAAGGCTTGTCGATGGCGGGAGAAAGAACTTCCCCGGGCCCCGTCCCGGTCTCGGCTTCAATTTTGACGAGAGGCTCTTCGCGTTACGCCGATGATGAAGGCGCTCGCTACGCCAGCACCTACAATGCTGGCATGATGCTGGATGAGCAACTCGACCAAGAAATGCATAGTACGTGTCATTTTTCTATTCCCCGTCAACTCTTCTCTAATTTGTTTCCTAGACGCCATGAGGAATCTCCCAACCTCGGACGACGACAAGTACAACTCGTTCGCTGGCAAGGTATGCAATTGCCGCACCGGTTACCACTTCTTTCTAATTCGAGTACCAGATCTCCACGTCTTCCGCCGCCTTGGATTTGGCCCACATCTCTCAGACCTCGCCTCGTACTTCGTTCGCTACCCGCACCCTCGAAACCCGTGACAAGTCGTCAGAGTGGCCTCAGTTCGCCGGATCTTCTCGTGCTCCTCCTCCTGATGGGGTATCGTTGCGCGCGGACCGCCGCACCGTCACTAACCCGAACTTGACTCTTTCTGCTCCGTCCAACGATCTGTCCGGCGGTAAACTCAGCACGGTCTCGGCTTCGGCCACTCCGCTCGTTCAGCAGCACCCGCAACTGTCCAACCATTCGCAAGTGCCGACTTCCCGCCGCAGCTCGCCTCCCAGTCTTTTGGAAAGCTTGAACGCCACAACCCGGTCTGTGCCCGCCACGCCCCTCGGTATTCCCAACAGTGCGGTGCATATTCTCAAGTCCCCGGGCACGCCTCACACCCCGGAGACCCAAGCCTTGAACGGACGTCTCGCGTCTGTCGGCGAGAGCGCAGTCAATGCCAACGATCTTCAGGCGTCCTTGTCGAGGCTCCCGTCTGGCCAGTACGACAATGGGTCCCTGACTTTCAACTCTATTCAACCTGGAATGGATGAGAGCCTGCAGGTACGCCCCGCGCTCTTCCCACGTCCTATCCTTCTTATGCGCCGTAGCAGCAATACGGCGGTGGAATGGATTCGGTGTACGGTCTCAACGGGCTCGACAACAACGCCTATAACTCCTACGGCTTCGAAGCTGGTGGCCGCTCTGGCGCCAATCCCACGAGCACAAGCGGCTCTACGGCTCTTTATCATCACAACGGCTCTCGTTACGGATTGGGTCTCCCCGCACGCACCCCCTCGGGCGCGGGCGACGGCAAGATGAACGGTTTGCATGGCCCGAAACACAAGCGTGGCGATATGGACCGCGAATGTAGGACTCTTTTCATCGTGTCGTCCTGCGCGCTCATGTCTTTCGCAGTCAATCGGTTTGCAGGGACGCGGCTCGAGGACTTGCAAGGCGAGATTCCCGCGTTGTGCAAGGACCAGCACGGCTGCCGGTACTTGCAGAAGAAGCTGGAAGAGGGCTCCGCGGAGCACAGAGACATGATCTTCCGGGAGACTTTCGGCCACTTTGCGGACCTCATGACGGGTATGTTGTCTGCCGCTACTTGTTTCGCGTTGTAGTCTAACGCGTCGCCAGATCCTTTCGGCAACTACCTTTGCCAGAAACTGTTGGAGTATTCTACGGATGAACAACGCAACGTCATCTGCGACTCCGTCGCCCAGGACCTAGTCAATATCTCTCTGAACATGCATGGTACTCGTGCTGTCCAGAAGATGATCGACTTCTTGTCTACGCGCAGACAGGCGAGTATAATATGTTCCGCTACCTTTAATTGTAACTGACGGACATTCTACAGGCTGATGCCCGGTACAATGCCCAGATCCACTCGATCATCGTCGCTCTCAGCCTCCATGTCGTGGTCCTCATCAAGGACTTGAACGGAAACCACGTCATCCAAAAATGCTTGAACAAATTGGCGCCCGAGGACAACCAGGTATACAAGTTTTACAGAATTCGAAGACGCTTTTTAACTAATGTTCCCTACCAGTTCATCTACAATGCAGTGGCAGCCAACTGCGTAGAGGTTGCGACCCACCGTCACGGCTGCTGTGTCCTTCAGCGCTGCATCGATCACGCCTCGGACCATCAACGCATCCAACTGGTGAACGAGATCACGTACAACGCCCTTACCCTCGTCCAAGACCCGTATGGCAACTACGTCCGTATTTTTATGCCCTCGAAACTCTTCGTCTAACAGACGTCTGATAGGTTGTTCAATACATTCTCGATCTGAACGACAACCGGTTCAGCGACGCCGTCATTCGTCAATTCACCGGCAACGTCTGCGCCTTGTCCGTTCAAAAATTCAGCTCCAATGTCATCGAGAAGGTACGCGACTCCGACTGGTTGACGTCGATATCTTTTAAACATTTGCCCTATAGTGTGTGCGTGTTGCGGAACACAGCACGCGTAAGATGCTCATCGAGGAGTTGCTGAACCGTACCCGGCTCGAGAAGTTGTTGCGCGACTCTTATGGGAACTACTGCGTCCAGGTAAGCCTTGTCATAATTCCAGCCGCGATGTTTGATTAACGCTACCTCAGACCGCTTTGGACTACGCCGAGCCCAACCAGCGCGCGCTGCTGGTGGAGGGCATCCGTCCTGTTCTCCCGCTCATACGGAATACGCCGTACGGCAAGCGTATCCAAAACAAGCTGCAGCGTGAACAGATGGACCACTTTGGCGGCGGAGGGGGCTATCAGCACCCGCAATCTCTGGTCAGCCTCCCGCTCGGAACCCAAGGCATGGCGCCGCAAGGCCGCCACATGTCTTCTGGCCTCCACGCGAACGGACTCACGGACATCTACGGCGGACAGGGCGGTCTCTATGCCCAGTCGTCCTTCGGTCAAAGCCACATGGCGCCCCAACACCACAGCCTCCAGCAGTCCATCGACGGCTACGTGCTGCAGGGAAATTCGAGCCACATCGGCTTGACGTCGTCGCACCACGCCGGCGCACTCTCGGGCGCGCCGTTCGGGGGCATCAGCCCCTTTGGCACCGCCGGCCTAACCAGCTCTCTATCCGACCCCTACCAAAGGTCGTTCGGGTACGGAATGTAAATCGACAAACTGACTGACCTCCTCGGGCCTTGCCACTCTTTTCAACTCTCGACGTCAAATTACCCTATATCCTCGCCCAAATCGTTGCGTCTACTTCCCGTCCCCCCTCGTCCTCCGATCTACCTTACCGACCACCTTTTTGAATTGCTGTTTTTCCCCCTCGCTCTCGTCAAACCGTATTATCTACCCACTCCGGGTCCGACCCACCCGCAGTTATCATACCATCGCGCATTGTATTCTGCAACCGGCATATCTCTCAGACTATTGCTCCTTCTGTTTGACCACTTCTTACTGTTTCGCCCATTTGTACAGGTTATTCCCAACACGCGTAACACGGTTGTCTGTCTAATAGTACCCTCCCCACAGCACTATTTGTCTGTCATTCTGTAGTTAAAACCCCCCACCATCCCAGCTGTATAAATTCGTTAATTAGATTGCAACCGGATATTATATCACTATTTGAACTCGGAGTTCGTTCGCGTTTTCTCAAGTCTATTGAATGAAGTCTAGGGATCGAAATGCTGCATGCGGGTGACCGGGCAAAAAATAATGCATGCTTGACATTAACATATCATAGGTGCATACAAATGTGATGTAGCGACGCGATAAAGCCAGAGGAAGGTGATGAGCAGCGTTCACCGGTTCTATCGTAGCGCGGGTGAGTCGGAGACGAGAGGTCGGTCCGCCATGCGGGACGCACCTTGACGAATCCAATGGCAGACGACTTTTCACGGAAGCACTGGCGGCAGAGGTCGAGCCCGTACTTGCGGATGAGACCAGCCTGGTGGGCGCAAAGACGGCTGTAACGGCGCTCTCTGTCAGCGCGCCGTCCAAAGGGATGGAATGCCTGCAAGTACGCACCATTGGCGGGCACCTTTTCCATACTTCCTCGGGCGGGAGAACCAAACAGCGTCGTGTGTCATTTTTGGTGTCGGGAGTGTTTCTGGTCAAGGATTCGGCATCGTCAGAGGGCCAGCAGCGGCGACGGGAGAGCACCTACCAAGCTCGGAGGCTGTTTTGGCTGGCGGAAGACCTGTAAATGGAAATGTGGATTTTGATCGTGCTGATGTAACAACGTCCTGTACAGTTTTTTTGGATCGCACGTGATTCGGGTCGAGACCGCTCTGGATTCCACATCTAGGTCAGGTCTACGCTACATTCTCCAACAGCGGTGGATGCTAAGCGACCGGTGAGCAATGTATTATTTATTCAAAATACAGCAACACTAGGCCCGACTCATACGCGCCCGCAAAGCAGCCCATGCCAGGAATCTCCACACTATTGCAACAGCAACGGTTATCGCGGCAAGCTTGGCGGTGTTGCGGTCGTTGAACGAATAAAGTTGCAGCCTTATCACTTTCAATGAAACTGCCAAAGAACAGAAGAGATACTACCCACAGTTGTTCCCCGCTCTGAGCGGTGCAGATGCCAGCCGATATATCCGCTTCAGAGCACTGGAACTGCAATCCTTGGCATTCGTTAATAAACTGCAGCCGTTGGGTCGGCTATGAATAGTTCGTAAGAACGCAACGCAACGAAATGCTATATGCATAAATAAGCGATCACCTTCAGAGGAGTTCCCCATGCAATTATTTGTAACCTACGCCCAATGTCGTTGGATCAGGTATAAAGTACTTGTGCGGACGTACCAATACGGGACAGACAACGAAACTGCAGGCATATCAGATCACGAATAGTTGAGAAACAAAACAGATGAACGCACGAATTCCACTGAACTGGATCACCATCGACAAAGTGGTCGACACGAGCGACACCGCAATCCCCATCGCATCGAAAAACGAGGCGAAAATAATAGCGACGCTCTCGCCAAGACTTTGGAGCGCCCATATCGTCACCGCATACTCGAAATAGATGCGAGCACTAGTTTGCATTCCGACAGCAACATTCATCTTGAAACCCTGTTAGACTGCCTATGGTCCTCGATTAGATCAACTCACGAAAACAGCATAGATCTAGAATTCGTTAGCGTGGGGCCAGCCGGATGGTGTCAAGAGCTTACCAGAGCAGCCAGGAATTGGAACGGAATCTCCATCAATGAGTAGGCGAGAATAAGTGTGGTGCATGAGTAAGCCGCAGAGCTGCGATATTCGTGCATGAAGAGTTGGCGGTCTTGAGGACTGATAGCAGGGTCATAAGTAGGCACACGACATATAGAAAGCCCTTTACAAGACAGCAATCCCGCTGATCAATCCAACGAAGGGCAGAGCTGGAGAAAAGTCAGCCAAAGAATGACATACGATCCCCTATCAGCCAACCTGAAGTGGACTGAAGATTGAGTCTGTGGATATGTTAGCATTGGAATATCCTCGCGTGTCTATAACTGACCCGATACGATCCTGACCGCCAGTAGGTCCAAACCTGAGCTGTCAAGGCATGAGCAGGTTGATCCTGCGAAGGTCAAAACCATCGCTTACACGTTCGTAGAACATCAGAAGTAACAGTCCAGCGAAAGGTGCCTGGGTAAGACGGCCCCAAAATGCCTAGAAAATCATTAACATCGGGAGAAGCGCAAATACGCCTCAACGACAAACCTCTTTCTGCCTCCAGAGATTTCGGAACATCCGTTCCCAAACAACAGGGAACGCGATATACATCGGGGTTAGTCTGCTTTCACGCGTGGTCGGCGCCGCCGTGGCTTCGGACTTCTGGTGTCCCTCCACCCTGTCTACCTTCTCGCGGTGAGTGTTCCAAAACGCGATCAGCCCGTCCACCCGCTCGCGGGACTCGGCGGTCTTTCCCGGCCGCTGGTCGACGGACACAAGGTCCAAGAGGTGACTGCAACACACTCAGAAATAACCCAAGAAAAATTCGATAGTGCGTACTCCGCCGGGTTGAACCATACTGAAGGCAGGGGATACCCCTGGCTCTCCATAATGCGCACGGCTTCCTCTCGCTTGCCGCTGAATACAGCGTGACCGCCCTTGGCTAGGATTAGCATGTTGTCCAGACTTTGAAATATATCGGAACGAGGTTGATGCAGAGACACTAGTAAAAGAACGCATGTTGGAAAATCATAATACGGGCAACGAAGACACCAATATCTACCGATCACAGTGCGACCACTCCGAGCGATCTCCTTGAGGCATTCCATGACATTCTGCTTGGCAGGTTATGGAACGGATACGAATTGTCAGGGTCCTTGAACTTACATTAGCTATAAACGAATCCAGACCCTACTCGCAATTCAATGAGGGTATGACGCAGGCAAAAGCAGACTCACCGATGTGGGTTCGTCAACGACCAGCTGGAGACAATTAGATGAGTATGAGGCCATTGAATAAAATACAAGACATACGACGCTCGGGTCGTTTATCATTTGCACGGCCAAGGAAAGACTGTCACGGCCATTAGAACTATGCAACCTATCAGTATTCATAATAACGCACCGTCGCTTTTCTCCGCCGGATATACCTAATCTCCCGTAGTCAGAACAATATTTATGATAGTCGATAAATATTTTATATGGATATACCCTTAAGAAGTTCGCCGCCTACACACACGTCGGCGCAGTCCTTCAAACCCAGCATCATTAGTACTTCTTCCGCCCGCGCAATCTTTCGCTTCTCTGCATTTCATAAATGACGGGGCCTCCAAAACGAGGAAACAACGTACTAGCCATTTTCGGCGGCAGCCGCAGAATCGCTGCATAGCGAAGCCTAAAAAGGTAACTTAGAAGATAGGGGCTTTCCGTGTGCAGCGGACTTGCGTTTCTCGGACGGTCAACGCGCTCTAATAGGAGGAAAGTAAGTCAAGGAGAAAAATCGCCCGGAATTGAACTTGCAAGGTGGTAGTCATCTTCTTGTTCCACAAACGCCACAGAGGACTGCACATCGTCGGTCGCGGGCATGCCGTTAAATAGCAGCTCGCCAGTCATCTCGAAGTGCGCTCCGGGACCAGCGTTGAGCTTCCTGTGGGCCAGGAGCTGAAGTATTGTTGATTTCCCAGCCCCTTCGATAATGGTAAGCGAGGCGCAAAACAGGCAGCCGCTCGCGCATACCAGACGGTCCCTTGAACAAAAGTCAGCGTACTGAAACTGGAAAGAAAAATCTGTTGACTAACCAATATAGCAGAGACCTCTCCAGCAGGGAAGAACGAAGTGATCTCGCTGAGGATCGGCTTTTCCTCCGCTGTGCGCAGTCCGAACGGAAGACTGCCTTTCACCCACTTGAAGACGATGCTTCGTATCTGTGCATGGTGTCAATTACGTCATCAGCAACGATACACGAGCCCATTACCTCGACATTGATTTTGGCCCTGGCGATGTCCATGTCGCCCGTCAGTGCGGATTCCTTGCCCTGGGATTCCGAAGCGCCCCCAGCCGCGTGTTTCACACCGCCCGGCTTGTAGAACTACATACAGTGTTTAATGGGTGCCGTTTCTTAGCTTTGCACGCATACCTGGAGAACCAACCCAGCTATGACATGTAATCTGGGATCCAAGTCCGTGAACAATGCCTAGAAGCGACCGCAGAACCGGACTTACACCACGATGATGGCAATCTCAGCAGCAAAATAGACGATGAGGGGTGTGTCGGAGAAGTCCAACCCGAGCAGAACGTTGTCTCCATCACATTGTGTGAGCGCTACACCAGTGACTCCCTCGCATACGAATTTCCGCCCCTTGAATTGGGTGGTCGCAACGACTCGGAAAGAATAGAACGTCGTGGAGCTAGGGTGGACATTAGCACGGCGAAGGCGCGGGAAGGGAACCGAGCTCACATCCATTTGATCCAGCGCAACCAAACCGGTACATGAGTAAGGGAGCTATATATGATCAGTGGAAGTCGTGGGCGGAAAGGAACGTCATACAAGCCTGCGGCCATGCTATCGTCGGAAGCAAATGAGTGAAGGGCTGGAACGAAGAGAAGCTCCATACGTGAAGAACAAGGACAACGCATTGGCGACAAGAGACGCTCGAGGAAAACCCCGCTGTAGAAAGGCTCAAATTTGTACGAGGCGAACAGGGGCATTTAGGACGAACGAATATAGACGAAGCTACCAAGGCTAACCCTTGCGTTGCCCATTGCATGCAGATGCACTGTGTGAGGTTCAGCCAGCAGATTGATATGATTGTTATGGATCTTGTACATTCGCCACGACGGTGAGCAGATGGGCAGCCAAGTGATCGCGTCGCATATTACTGAGAAGATAAACTAAAGACGATCAATATAATTGCCGAATGGAGGGAATCGGCCTACATATCACAGCACTGGCAACTTCGGATTAATTTGAGCTCATAAAGAGGAAGCGTGACTTACTAGAGAGTAGGCGGAACAGTGGTGGGCACAAGATTCGCCAGAAACTCGGCCATAATATATGGGAAGGCGCTCTGTAGGGAGGTTCATATCAATCAGGAAGCAGGAGCGGAAATGGCGTTGCGCCTACATAAAGGTGGTCCTACAAGAACACCATTAACACCGTTGCCAGAAGACGAGGCCCAAAATGTACTTCTCGCTCCCTATCGAATATAATAAAGTCGGTGCAAAATTTGTAGATCCAATAAACTTGAGTCAAATAATAATAGCCGGGAAAAAGTTGGAATGTCGCGCCCTGGTTCATACTTCGTTAAGAGGGGTCAGCGAAGAACCATCATTACACACCTTCAAACTCTGAATATCGGCGGGAGTGTCCTGCAGATTATAGTACGTGAGGCCCATGAAAATCCCGATCCCACAGCTCTGGATTAAAAACCCAGCTAGCTGCCCATAATTGCGGTAGACGTTGAGATGGGAGCGGTGCAGCAGGATCAAAGTCTGTTTGATGGGACCCGGGCGCGAGATGTCGTTGCCAGCGTCAAGAGCTGGGGTCTGAGAGCCGCGGGAAATGGTGTGGACAATGGCATGCGAGTTGAAAGGCGGTGGCGCCTGCTTCTCGGGTGCCCGGTTTTTCCAAGCTTGGACAAGGGTGGCAACGCGCGCGCGCGATTCCTCCTCGCGCTCCGTTGACCGATTATCGATACTCGTAACGTCGACCAGGAAGTCTTTTGGTGCGTTATTTTTTACGCTCGCTGGAGGAACCAAGATGCTCACCTAACAGATTCGTTTCCTTCTTCAGCTCGCATCCGTGCTCCTCAAACCAAGCCAGGCTGTCACTCGCTTGTCCGCTATAAACCGCGTCGCCCTTGGACAAGACAATGAGACGATCGAAGAGCGCGAATGCATCAGACCGCGGGGCGTGCAGTGAGAGGATAATCGTGCGGGAGTGCCGTTTTGCCAGGTCAGAGAGGGTCTGTAGCAGCAAAAACGATGTCGTGGCGTCGAGTCCAGTGGTGGCCTATGAACACAGTTTTCAAGGAGGAGATCAACGGGGCAAAGATCTTTATTTACCTCGTCCAATATAAGAATGGAAGGCAGCGTAACAAGAACGCAGCCGATCGATAGACGTCTACCGCAGTGAATTGATGGACCTCGTGTGTGGGATATAACTTAACGTACCTGCGCTCCCCGCCAGAAATTCCCTTGCGAAATATACCACCCACTACCGTATCCGCACATTCCTTCAGCCCGAGTTCGTCGATTGTCTGGTCTACAATTTGGCGCATGGTGTTTTTGTCTACCGTCTTCGGGAGCCGCAAAGCAGCTGAGAATGTCAGGGTCTCCCTCACTATTGGAAGGTTGGTCTCTAGACGTATCAGCGGACCATGGCCGTACCAGTTAGATGAGGGAGCAAGTAGTCGTTCTGCCGGACAAAGCCGATGATTTTAGAAACCTTGGGTGCTCCATCGTTCGACGCATCCTGGCTGTTCGGAGCTGCTGGTCTAAACGAGATATCTCCGTCGAGAATTGGAAGGCCCTGTAACCTCCCGGCAATGGCATTTAACAGGGTTGTCTTTCCTGCGCGTACAGTTCAACTTTTCGTCCGAAATATATTGCTTTCGTGTTTACCTGACCCACTGCCCCCAATTATGGCCAACATTTCTCCGGCGCCACATGACCCCGAGACCCCGCGGATAATAGTGGCACC
Source organism: Mycena rosella (assembly GCA_029378255.1). NCBI lineage: Eukaryota > Fungi > Basidiomycota > Agaricomycetes > Agaricales > Mycenaceae > Mycena > Mycena rosella. Next base: position 545 of record JARKIE010000419.1, on the reverse strand, counting down.
ACCGTGTTTCTTGGTCTTCACGAACGAGGGGATTGGGAGAGACACAGGTCCCAAAGGAAAGCTCTCCTGCGTGAGTGGTGCGCCGATGGTCAGGTTGTTGATGATGAGAGAGTACGGTTTCGGGGGCGGGAGCGAGAGAATCAGTCTAGAGTCAGCGCTGGGTGGAGTTGGCATGGCCGACATGAGCGTCGGGAGCAAACGCGCTGAGCTGAATCGTCTCCATCAAATGGTCCATGTGATTCGCACTCGAGTGAGCTGGTACCAGGTCACTACAAGCGCCATCGCGGCGCGTGTTGCATATGTGCATAAATAACCGTGTAGAAAGATGACCAACAACAAAATCGAACCGTGACGAAACGTCGTTAATTATTTTTGTCGACGCGCCTTTGACGACACCGCCGCACTAAAAATTAAATGCCTCGGTCCGGCCCGACCCCCCGAGATCAACACATGTGACCGCAAATCCTAAACGAGATGGCCGGAACGCTCATAACTACCGTACTATAGGTGTGATGGCGGACACCGGAGTCCGGCGGACAGTCCGG
>JARKIE010000418.1:0-75015 GCA_029378255.1 Mycena rosella | reverse complement strand
CATATATATCCAGTACACCGTGTCCATGCAGTACAGTAGGCAGGGGTCAATATTTCCCAGGAAGTGCAACTGAATGTACAAATAGTCAGTTTTGCTAATTACAGAAAATAGCGACAAATGACTGACCGATATCGTGCTGCCACTGTGTCGCAAGGAGAATTATAAACTAGGCTAATAACCGAAATCCCGTGGGGAAAATGGACTGCCAGAGTCCCATGAAGGAAATCAGAACATCGAGAAATTGTACGAGCGCCAAGTATACTGGCTAGGCCAGCGGCAAAATGGTGTGGGGCAGCTCAATATGCATGCATATCATATGCCATGTCCGTGCAGTACAGAGTGCCACAGTCGGATGATATATCGACTCTTGGGAGAGGTTAGCACCCGAAATCGCAGGGAGAAATGGACTGGCAAGGTCCCACGAAGGAACTCAGAAAATCAGCAATGCACAACAGGACCAAGGATACTTGCCAGTGCAGCTCGGCGGGACATATTTGTGCTCATACATTGCATCACTTCCGCACGGTACTGAGAGAGCCACTGAATGTAAAACAGTTTGTTTGGGAAACACGGAGGATTGTAACAGCAAGTTACCCACTGGTATCGCCACAAACACATCACACGGGATCTATGGTGAGCCTGGACCCACCTGGTAGTGTGGCAAAGTTTGAGCCAGGAGATGGAACCAGTGAGCTGGGACCAGCAAGTTGTATCGGCAGGAAACTTGACTCCTGAACATGGTTGACTGGCCACCTTGTAGCATGATAAACGGCTAGGGTCAAGAATTTGCCATGGCCATGGATGGCCATTGAGAATTTCATATGCCGCTCGGCACTGTCTACATAAGTTCTCCATACTTAGCAGAGGTGACCTTTAAATATCTGTCTGCAGCACATTGCATGTAAACATTTAAAATATCTGTTCCATGCCTCTGATGTAAACCCCTAAAATATCTGTTCCATCATTCTCATTTAAGCATTTTAAATATCTGTTCCCTAATTCAGTCAATGTGTCTCGTTGCTTATCTTTCGGAAGGTACTGAGAACATATGGTGTGACAATGTCACAGTATCTCTCTGGTATCTTGTGTCCATTGATTTTTGGAAAGATTTTGAATATTTCTTACATGTTCCTGCCTAAATTACACTGGATACTCTGGAAGGATTTGAACATGGATGCAAAACATAGATAGAAGCTATGCAATAGATTTTCCGCAAACCTTTTGAGTGTTCTCTGGTCAGTCACAGGAAAGAAATTTTAAAGTAGTCTTCCATGCCTTTCCATTATTGTGGCCCCAAGTATGCTGAAGAAATTTATTAAAAACTCTAAAAGACATCTAGAACACCCCTGAAACACGCTTTGAATGAGTTTCACATTTTCTGTGAATGAACATGCAGAAGACATTTAAAATTTATCTTTCTTCTCTTCTGTGCATGTTCAAGATATTCTGTGGCCATATACTCTGAAAACACAGGAAAGAGACCCTGGAAGATATCAGAGAACAATTAGGTGTCCATTTTTAATTCAATTTTGGGTATGCTGCAGACAGTTATTGAAAAGTTATTTCGAAAGTCTTCAACATATTTCCCCCTTGGACATCTGTAATATTTGAGTAAACCTACTATAAAGGCATCCACAACAAAAGTGAAAGATACTTTGAATGTGTGCCACATATTCTGTCCCACATCATGGACAAACCATTATGAATATGCTTCCACATTTTCTGGGCAGGAACATGCAAAAGTTATTGTAAATACTTTCTCCATATTTTCTCGATGTTTGGCCATTAGTTATTTGGTTATCCTCCTTGTGTGAACATTTCGAGTTTTTTGGTGAGAAAATTGGTGAAAAACCTTACGGATATTACAGTAATTTCTCATCGAAAAAGTAGGTGAAAAACTCGAAACTTTTTCTGAACTTTTTCTGTTTTTGGTGAAAAAAGTGATTGTGAGTCAAAAGTTCTGTAAATATTTTGAGTTTTTCACCAATTTTTTCAGCGAGAAATTCCTGTAAAATCAGTAAAGTTTTTCACCAATTTTCTCACTGAAAAACTTGAAATGTTCAACCAGTGTAGGTGAAAACTACTGTTGGTCTCTTGAAGTCCAATAAACATCCTAGACCGATCTTAATAACTTTCTCGAGAAGGTTCAATCTTACCTATATATTCCAGGGTGACCCAAACTCAATTATAAGCACTTCATATTGGTTTTGTGTGTGTCTGTGTGTGTTTGTGTGTTGGTTGTTGGTTTTTAATGTTCATGCCTTAGATCTCAGTCTTGTCACATTTCAGCCCATACTTAGGTGCACCGTTTCACTGTGGGCTTAAATAATCCATCAAACACTGATTTGACAGCAAAACTACTGTCACTGTCTTTGCAGGTATGACAGGGCTGTTTATGCCACCCCATCTGAATGATCCAAATAAAAGTTAAGATAGAGGGCGTGGAAATCCCGCACCTTAGGTAATCGGCTTATGTAAGCGTTCCCACGGCCAAATCCTGGCTTCGGAAGAAATTTTCGATTTATTTTCTGCTATATGAGAGAGGAGGAAGGCATTTGGTCAACAGCAGTAGTCATAAAGATGCTCAGAAACCAGATACAGTTCTCATAAACTGTGTACAGGCTGCTCGGTAGGTTAGTGGTGCAACCTAACACTCAGCCGAGATCACCGGGGAACATGCCGAGACATGCCAGGTGGCTGTGCAGTGGCTGTGTCGGCCAAATTCCCCATATCTTTTCCTCGAAAGTGTCCCATTCGAGTGGTAAAGCACGTAGAAATACTCAGAAGAAATTTTATGAGACCCAATAACTTCTTACCAGATGGACTTTTTCAAAATGTACAACATACAAGCTCATCCTATAGGCACTCAATAACACTCCTATGAAGAAAATTTGACTTTGATGGCCCAGGGGCAATGCTATATCGCTCGTCGTTGAGCGTGATGATGTAACATGTGACAGCTTACATAAGGGTGCGGGGTTTCCACGCCCTCTATCTTAGCGGGGCAGGTACGGGTTGCCCATCTTCCTTCCACCCATCCCCATCGTTCAATGGCCGTCTGTGATTACCTTGCAATTGAAACCATTAAAGGAGATTTTTTGGTACTATATCACACTATTCACTGTTCAAATGATGAGGGAAGTGCTCTTTGGCCTCAAATTATTATTTTTGAACCCAGAATCTTGCATACAAAGTGAGTTCAGGTTTTCCGGAGACATGACACCCCTTCCCCTGCTTGCTGAACTCTCTCCGAGTCTGATCCCGCCCATTGACCGGCTGTGCAGCCTGCCTCCCATGTGCAGCAGCTCCCCCCACCTCGTGAGGCCGATCTGCCTGTGGCATGTTCATACCACCTGGTGCAAAGCTTCCTGTTGGATCCTTCATGGTATGCATTCCCCTTCATGATCATTCTCCATCTCTCTGTGCTCCCCACATCACTGTTTACACCCTTTCTATCCTGTCTGACATGTTAAATCACGTTGGCCTTCCATTTTTCCTTCCTTCCACCCAGTACATGTTCAAGTGTGATTTTAATTACTGCGATGTGGCCCCGTCTCTTCAAAGCCTCCTCTAGCATCCACCGGCCCCCAACTCGCTCGGCGCTTCGCACCTCCCTCGCTCCACTGTGAGTAGCTTATCCCTATTTTATCTTTGCCACCTGAATTTTCACTCCCCTTCTCAAGCTGGCCTTGAACCCGGGACTTGTCACGATGTAGCAAAGCAAGATGATCAGATGATGTCAGCCAACAATCTTCCCGAGGTGACTGATGTGCCTTCAAAATTGTAGTTACGAGTACTTATGTAATCGTTTTTAATCAATCAAAATGAGGTTTTCGAGGTCTGGTTAAAAAGTGTCCCAATCTAAGTTTGTAAAAAAAATAGGGGCTGTGCTATTAATTTTAGTGGCTGTGTTGAAGCCTTTTTAGTGGCTGTCCTTTAATATGCCTTCAAATTTGTGGCATAATAGTGGCTGTGATTTGCATTATGTAATTAGTGTATATTATGGCATGGGTTCGATTCTCTGTACGTCAATTCTTTTTACCCTTTGGTGTATTTTCTCGCTTTACATTCAAAAACCTTTGATTTGCAGTGTGATGTGCATTTCAGGTGTGATTTAACAAAGGCTAACACTGTGAATGGTGGTGGGCAATCCCGAATGATCCGCCGTGACGATCACGTGCGACTTCACTCGAGACGCGATCAAACAAAACTGACCCACACTTGTTCAAGCTGCCCTGGCTTCAATTCTGCACCTTTGCTCAAGCAAAAATACTCAAAATGCATTATGTTTCCGCACTAGAGGCTATCTACTTTCGCGAATATTTTCCTTTTGAATTGAGACCGCCAGAGCAGGCCGAACACACGACTCGTGCATGCCAAGCCATCTTCCGGATATCTGGTTGGGGCCAAAATCAGGGAGGAACTTCCCAGAATATTTCCTGGGTATCTTGAGCATTACCATATCATATTCGACAGATTTTCGGCCGTCCAGGAGTCTCTTGAGAGGTGCACTGGACGGATACCCGCTAGATCAGTTCGGCTCAAACATGGGCAAATGTAGGCACGTTGCCCCCGCGCGCACATTTTCCAGCTTTCACAGGCATCTTTTGCCACAACTCAATTGACAAAAAATGTTTTCACGATGCAGATCTGTGTTTTGTTCAGAGAAAAATCGTCAGATACGGACATTAGCCCTGGAAACACACAATTCTTCTGATGATTTCTTGATTTTACAAGATAGTTCCTCAAATTTGCAAATTTGGTCTGAACAAAACACAGGTGTGGTTATTATTAAAATTTTCGTGTTTGAATCCACTGTTTACCGCATCAGGGGCAGCCAATAAATGTGCCCCGGGATTTGGGTCAGTTGAAATGGCGGAGATCACTGCATGTGATGCATAGGAACAAAATGATGGCCCAATGCATTGCGCACCACCACGTGACTGTGAATGTACAAATACTGCTGCCCAGCGCTGGCCTGAGCTTCTCTATCCTCTCCAAATGGCCCGGCAGCAGTGTCGGGATGCAGAACCGCGGTCCGCGCGCAGCAGCTTGCGGCGGTTAAGATGGTACTGCAAGTGCGCAAGCACGACATGACGGTCACCTTTATTATGTGCTTGCCGTGCCAAGCTGTCGAAGAGAATATCTTCCGGACAAGGGCCACGAGTATAGTCCCACAACTGCACAGATGAAACCGAAGAAGTAAAGAGGAAGCGAGTGGGGCGTGCCGACGAGAGTGCAAGATCAATGAGGTGGCGTGTCCAGAGGATATGAGGCTCGAAAGATGCGAGTGGATGGTTAAAATCGACTATCTAGGCGTTGTGAATGATTAATGTGACCGACGAATCTTGAGCGAGACTGGATCAGCCAGGCGAAAATAGTACCACTTTCAGACTCGTACCTCTTCGTACAGATCCGGTTTCAACCCAAGATTCGTTTCATCAACCTGGCCTTCAATGAAAACAAGTTTCGGAGCTCGCTGGCTCCCAGAGTGCACGGTCAAACACGCGCAAAAAATAGCCGCATCGAGGGCCGTCCCAGGGCCGTGTTAAGAGCACGGACTGAAGGGTTGCGCCACATCCATCACGCAGTGGTGCTCGTGTGCGGGACGGAAGTACGGCGGCCATAGGTGCGCGCGGGGGCCTTCGTGCTCCTTCCAATGACAGCACATCAGCACGGGGAGAGGTAGCTTCATATAACTGTCTGCTCTCACGAGCGGCCGGTCTGGAGGGCGGAGATGGTTCCGTCGTGACACGAAGCAGATGCGGCCCGGGCGCCTGCGAGGCGACAAGACTGTTGCACGAGCGCGGGATGTGCGCTACGTGGGTGAAGAGTTGCGACAATGCTTCTCGGGATCGTGTAGATGCCGCTGCGGGCGGACGAGGACCGGGGGCAGGGATTGGAGGATATGGGGTTGTAAGGCTTCAAGGAGAGGCGGCGGCATCAGGGGCAGCACGGGAGAAAGCTTGACAGACGACCGTTTCCGGCGGGACGAGGAGCCGCGCGTACGAATAGCAGACCACGTAGCTGGCTCGTATATACCGCTTTTTTGCGCCTTCAGCAGCACCGACTGAGGCTTGTGTACGGTGATGCTGGGTGGACGCTCCGTGTGAAGAGACGCACAGTAGGACCGCGTCGCCTGTAGATCTCGCAGGGTGCGAGTGGGACAATGCGGCTGGGGCGCTGTAGCCGTGATCACTTCACGGGATATTGAATCGCGTCAGCTGGACATGGAACGGAGAGGCGACGTCCGAAGAGGAAGGAAGGCGTGTGCCTCGGGCGGTCCGCAGAGGTGGGGCGGCCGATCCGTAGAACATGCGAGCTGAAGAATGCGCGAGTCGTCCGCGTCTGCGGACACGAGAGACAGTGTGGGTCGCATCATTCTATCCGAAGGATCTCCACCGGCATTGGGACGTGTTATGCAACATCGCGCTCCAGGTCGGTAGATGTCGTCAACGCACGCTTGGGCGGCAACAAGGCCGGGAGTAGCTGCGCTGACACAACAGATGAGGACCTGAGCTGCTCTGGAAGATAGAATGCGCACCTGCATGGATGTGGGCCACGCGAACGCCGGGATTCTGCTGCAGAGCTTACATGCGGCAGACAATCCGAATTTCTACAGTCTGCGACGCCTACTAGGCATTAGAACTGGGACGGAAGCAGGGTCATGATAACGCACGAGCCACGAGCATTCCAAGCTTCCGAACGATTCTTAACAATCCATCTACAGGTAAATTTGCATCAGACATCGCGTCTAGAACGAAATTTCAAGGAGACCCATGGCGTATTCGATCCACAGATTTGAGGGGATCGCCTCCAGGCGCATAGGGACCGCAAAGGGATGGAGAAGAGCTCAGTATTCCTTCATTGCACACACATCCACCTCTAGAGTAATTGAAGAGCTTGGACAGCGCCAAATCGCTGCCAAAAAAGGCGATGCTTGTAATGGGATCCATTCAATGCATAAGAAGTGCCTTTCAAAGGGAAGGTCCAAGCAGTTGTAGCAGCACATTTTAGTCGAAAATCGAAACGAGCGCAGAAGGGAAGCGGGAAGTGACCGTGACCGTGACATCAAACCTCTTTTGATAAAAACGGCCACCATCCTTTGACCTTTCCGCTTCAACCGTGCCGTGGCTCGCCCAGTTCACATTTTCCTCAGAATCCCCGGGCGAATCATCGCCCCTCCTCAATTTTGGCATCGCAAAGCAATGGATCTGGCGACTTCTTGGGGCCCACTTGAATTTAATCCGCAACTTGAAGTCGCACGACGTTCAATTGCCCCACGTCCTCGGTTGATAGAGCGGAAATACAGGATACTCAGCCGTCATCGAACAGTGGGCGGTCGCTCTCGAAACTTGACATGGATGTTCAGGTTCTCCAGGAAGACGGCCCCGTGGGTGGTCCCAAGTGTTCTTTTTGGCATCCGTGGCATGAAATAGGTTCATATTGGCGGAGCTTGGCCACTCGATCGTGAATCCAGCACTTTTTTCATGGGCGAGTCTCCGATTTTCCGCGTTGACAATTACTTGATTGCAGATTCAGCTCCCAGTCCCCCTCGTGGGCGAGTTTCAATTTCACCTCATTTGACCCAGCGCAAATGCCTGGTATGAAGCCGTCGGTGACCAGGGGCTGGTCCTTCTCGAATTATATGCCGATAATTTCCGGGACGATAATGATGGGGTTCGCTTCCCCCCGACGGCATGCATGGGTCAGCGTTGTTCGCATATACTTTTTTTCTTGCTCGGCCTCAGTTTTATTTTTGGCTCTGAGTCTCGGCGTTGACAATCAATTATGGCTCGAATGCAACTCCTATCCTGCCCCTACCGCGCGAGCAAACTCTTTAGTAGGTGCCTCTCGCGACCTTCTGCCTCCTCTAGGTTAACCTATCGTAAGGGCAGGTATGAAGCCGTCGTTGACCAGCGGCTGATCGTAATTCCCAGGCGGTATGAGGAAGATGGGGTTCGACTTCCCCCGGCAGCATGGACTGGTGTGGTGCAGTTTTGTTCCATTATTTTGGGACACTACTCATCCCTTTTAGCGGACTCCATCCGGCTTAAGAAAGTGTCGCTATCCTCTTGAATCGCCGCGTTGACAACTGGTTGTGGGTTCAACCTACCACACCATCCACACAATTTAATACTCATCTATCCGTTCTGCATGCGAGTTCCTGTCTTTGACGAGCCGAATCAAAGCATAAAAAGCCGTCGTTGGCCAGATGCCGGTCCTTCTCGAACAGTTTCGATAATGGATATTGGCGAGAAGGATGAGGTTTTAATATCACTGGCATCAGACAGGTCCTCTTTCTGGTAGGCGGTGAATAAACTGAAGACACGATCGACGAAAATGAAATTCTAAACTTCGAGTCTCCGCATTGATCAATGGTAGGTTTAGCTCCTGCCGTGGAATCCCACTGCCTCAGAGACCCCTCTGGCGCCTGTACTGCTGAGTCCATCCCTCTTGTATGCAAATTCTCACCTCAATACAAAATCCACCGATGGCAGGATACACAGCCGTTGCTGACCAGTGGCTGGTCCTTCTCCCAATATGTTGGGGTGCTGAAGATGTACGCGATGATGGGGGTTCGATTCCCCTCGACAGCATAAAGATAGTCTCAAACAATTTTTCAGCATCTGTGCCAGTGATAAGGGGCCTTGGATTCATGGGCATCCTCAATCCCCTGATGAGATTCACATTTTAGCTGGGGCTGCCTCAGGAAGGCTCGCTGGTGTCTTTCCTCACATCAGCGCTCCGATCCTCATTTAACCCACCGCAATTATAGGATACGGAGCCATCGTTGGCCAGTGGTTGATTCCCCCCGACGGCACATCTGGATCCCAATCTCAGCATTTTTGGCAGCTGTGGTGGGGCATGTTTTAAGCCCTGTGTACTACGTGATCATTCTCAATCCTCCGCCCGAGATGTTAACCCATACTTGCATTTGCGGTTCGAATCGTTTCCAGCCGACGAGGAGATAATACTGAATATAGAGTTAGATATTCCTATCGCTGTTGGTCGCGCACTGTTTGCGGCAGTTTCGCTTACAGTGGCAGCGACACGGACATTGAAAGCTTCTATATACTGAAGGCGCTGAAATACGAAGCTGCACTTACGGATCACTTCCAAATGCCTGCACGTTCTTGATTGAATAATGGCTTGTGTTTATTTTATCTAATCAGTATGATACATGGGTTCGGATCTCTCAACACTCCTTTTATTGCATTCGGGTTCGCAAAATCAGTTCCTGTGCTCTACCGTTTTCAGTGGACGTACTTCGGCCAAGTCTAGGCTGATCAAATCTGACTACTTGCATGTACTGATAAACGACGTGGGATCACAAAAGACAGTACAAAAAATATGAAGATGAGTGTAAAAAATAAAATAAAATACGGTTCATAAGTGCGAGTTTGCCGGGCCGGGCCACGGCCTATCACCCCCAAGTTTTGTTTGTGTCCCCTCAAGGCCCCTTGATAGAAATGTGTAGTTGAAAATGACAGATATTACCAACCGACCTCGAGCTTTGGGTTCAATTGTGCATCCAGAGCTCATTTTTTACTGATGATATAGATGGGAGGAGTGCAGCAGTGCTCCTGCGTTAGACTTATACATGCTGTGGACTTCACGCAGCCATCTGGTGTGATCCGCATGGCAAGGTAGCCAGGTAGCCTCACAATATACTGCCATCATTTCTTCTTGGCTCAGTGGTTAACGCTCGTTTTTCTTTCCGCGGCGGCGGTCCCGAGTTCGAACCTTATTGTCGGCCGTTTTTCGTCCTATGAACAGTGTTCAAGCTTTCGTTCAACTGAACAATATTTAAAACCTGATTGGCGTTGCGACGCCCATTGTTTAAACAAACCTAATAGGGTTACTGTTTGTCCATCCGGAGACCCAGCACGCCTTGGCAGATTATTTGGGCGACTACGAGGGATAACTACGTACCGTACGCTACCGAGCCGGTAGATAATGGCGCGACCCCTCGGGTTCAGCTTAACAGGTGCAGGCGCGGTCCGTGCTGGGCTAGTGTGAAGCCTGGGTATGTGAGACTTATGATTCGTTGGTAGCCGAAGACACGTGCCGGAAAGTGAATCGAGCTCTAGTCGGAGCTTGCGCTTGTGCCCTGCGTGGGTGTTTATATGGGTATGTATCATTCGAAAAAGTGGGGAGGATACGGTTAGCAAGCGAAAAGGAAAAGGACATTGACCTCATTTGAGTTGGCGAGTCGAACGGACGTCTCGTGCGTCGAATCTTTCCAAGCGAAGAAGTCTAAAGCTGCGTTGTGAGAGTTTGATCCTGGGGGTCGGATGTCATTCTTATGAGTCCAACACCAAAGAAATAAGGGTTTTCGAGTCGTCCATGGCGCGATCAAAAGTGCCTCCGCGACTCCGCATGAGGTATTGAATTTATGAGCCAGTCGCGCCAGAACTAGGAAATATCATAGGGCTCCCTGAATCAGAATGGGCGGATGGGTTGAATGGGTCGACGCGTGTGCGGCCCGCTATCGAGCTAATGCCAGGGCTGGACACACGGGCACAGGCTGATGCGGGCCTAGTTTGAATCTGCACAGGTGTCGAGGAGGACTTGAAGAATACAATTTTCTCGTAGGCATAACTCCGGTGGAGAGGAAATAACCAGATCCTAGTAAGCCCGACTCAACCCCCGCAGTTTAATGTGCATCTGAAATCAGTAGAAGTGCGTGTCCGTCTTCGAGCCGATGCGACGCTGATTGAGAATTATAGTTGTTTCATTGATTGAGTAGCTCGGGCATGGACACTATAGCTCGCGACAGGACAGTAAATAAAGTCCACAGAAACCTAGGGCTCGGTGAGCAGTGGGGGAAAATGGGATACCAACGTGAGTTGAAACAAGTGGGAGGGCGCAGTTGAAAAACAAAGCACCGGAATCCAACACTCTGAGTCGAACGGGCGTAGAGCGGCTCGTCAAGTTTGAACACGCTGCAAGTGCTGATGCGTGGGTATTTGGAGCGTCAAGTAGGAGGGCTGGTTGCGGAGCAAAGACGGACTGTGTGCTCCATTGGCACTTGGAGTATCGGTGATCCAGCGGGCGCGGGGTGCGAAAGTACGGCGGTCCGGCGGATGAAGTACGGGGCGCCGCAACTGCGCTGGAGACGGATCCGGATAACCGGCGTTCGAGATGCAGATCGGGCGCGCAAAATTGGGCTGTGTTGCGATTCGGAGGGCGCTTGGAGGACGCACGGAAGGAGTGAGAGCGGCAAGAGAGCGGCAGGATCAAGGCATCAAGGCGACATCGAATCGCGATCAGGCCGTCTAGTGATGCCATCAGCATGCCGCTCTTCGCCTCCGCCGCCAGCGATGATCACCGCCCGCCCGAAGCCCAAGGACGCATCGAGCCCGCTGATTTTCCTTCTCTTCTCGCACTTGTATTTTCCGCCCGCATTGACCCACTGCACCACCTCGCCGCCCCCTTCGTACTCGCCGACGCCACCGGCGCTGCGCTCCGCCTTTTCGCTTCATCTCGCGCAATACACATTCCCGGTCCTCACGCTTCATTGGAAGAACGAATAGGCACAGCTGAGGTTTATTTATGTGGTGTTTTAGGTCGGGTGAGTGCTTTGGCTTTACGCCTGGAGTCTAGTGAAGCGGGCGGCTTCCGTCGTCGCCGCCCGCCACTGCACGGCTCCTCCTGCGCGATGGTGCAGCTCAAGCACCCTCTGAGCTTGCTCGGACTCTCTCCGGAGAGGCCTCTTCCGAATCGCTACGCATGCGCCGCGTCCAAGTTGCTCCACGTAGTATGGCTGGCCCCCGACTCGGTGCGAGCGCCTCGTGAGCGTCGCTGCGCTGCGGATGGAGTGCGGGCGTGCGAGCGCGCGGATTTGCCCGTGTTGCGAGTGATGGCTGCGCCGATCCACGCCGCGCTGGTGATGTATCCTTGCGTCCTACCCATCCTCCTCCTCTTTACACTTTAATCGTGTGACATCCCACTGCCTTTACATTCACGTCTACGCGTACCTTCTGGCAGCACGGCGCGCACACGGCAAAACCGCCTGGGATAGCCGGACGATGCGACGCGACGTGATTCGCTCGCGGCCGCCAACACCACCGACCTGCATGGCTTCCGCGCCACCTGTTGCCTTCGCCCTCGAGCCGCTCCTATCCGGTTCGCTGTTCGCTGTTCGCTGTTCGCGCCGTGCTTGCTGTGGCCTCCTTTTGCGCGTGGGCACGAGGACACTGCGCGCGGCGCCAGGTCTGAGCTGCATCGTACCCGGATTATGCGCATTCTTCGGCGCCGGCTATTCGGGCCCGTCGCGTTCTCGGGTTATTGGAGCTGCCTTGCGCGTATCCCGATCCTTGGAGCAGCGTGTCTGATTTTCGTCCCTCGCGCCGAGCGTGCTCTTGTGCGCCGTGCCGCTCGCACCTCCACCGCCTCGCAGGCCATTCCCATCTCGCTCGCATATCCTTCCGTTCTCCAGGCTCGGACTCGTCCGGCGTGGGTGGTTAGGTGCGTCCGTACCCGTGCTTTCCATCTTCCGCTCTTCCCTCTTCCTTCTTTCTTCCTGCTTTCTTCTTCCTATTCCTTCCTTCGATTTGTCCGTCCTCATCCCTTCTTGATCCCTCCTTTCCTATCCTCGCTGATCCCTTTCTATCCATTCATTCGCTCCTGCAGTATTCCGTACCCCGCGGGCCGCGCTTCATTTTTGTTTATCCCGAGCAAACACTGGATCCTTCCGGTGAATACATACGTACTCCCCCGTCCGCGACCCGAGTATCCGTGCCGGCTCTAATCTCTTCCTGTCATCCTCTCCTCCCTCTTCCCTCTTCCCTCTTTCTTCGTCCTTCCTCATTCCTCCCGTCTGTTTCCATCTTTCCTGTTAATTCTTCAATGATCCTATCTTCCTATTCGTTCGGGCTGTTCCTTCACCTGTTCTGTTCCTGCAAGTTCCTACACCCCGCGCTCCATGTTTCTGTATTTCAAGCGGTCACACTGGTTCCTATCGGTGACTACAGACGTACTCCTTCTTGTACGCCCCGCGTTTCGGGGCGATTGGCGCATCCGATAGCGCGTCCGGTGCGTAGCGCCATCGAATAACTCTTTCCTGAGAAGCTTTTCCTTGGACATGGGTGCGGATGTGTGGTATTCGGATGGCCGGTATTCGGATTAGGCCGGCGGCGTTCGCGGGCGCTGGCGCCGTGTGCTGTGATCCAGCTTGGCTGCAGTATAGGGCAGAGTAGCGTAGGTTAGAGTTAACGCAGATCAGTAGTATTTTATTCGAGGGCGGTCACGTTGCGTCTCCGCTTTTACGGCGCCCGAACCAACAAGCATCTGAACCTGAGCGAGTCTGGAACTTGGCTAGGTATTCCTTTCCAGTTGGCTACGAGTTTCTTTCCCTCGACTTTGTTCCCTCGGACTCACTCTGCGGCGAGCGATTGTCTGCTTTGCGCGAGCGATGTTTCTCGGAATTAAAATTAAAAATTAAATTCTCCTTCGTTTCGAGGAATATTATCCGAGGCTTCGCGATAGTTTTTGGATGGGTATATTTTCTCGATGTATAGTGAAAAACTATAGGCAGGGCATCTGAATCATACGGGGATGGACGAAATGTCTGATGCATCATGAATTAATCAAATCATTCATGCAGCTGTGGACTGTCCGCCTAGATAGTCACCCGGGCTATCGGATCTTCCTTGCGTTCCTTCGCGGGCAGTGCAGGCTGTGGTCCAAATCACCTAACAATATACCTGGGCACCACTCTACCTCTAATCCTAACCACTAACCGCTAACCTCTAACTCTAACCGATAACCACTAACCGCTAACACTTAACAGCCTGGAGTCGAATTTTAGAACACTGTCAGATGCCTGCCTGACATGTACACAGCCCGGATGCCGGCGTTTGGCCTCTCTCCCTCTTGCTTCCACCACCCATGGATGACGAGCCGCATATTGAAGCTGGGCTCCACTCGCCACGGACGAAGGACGAAAAACACGATCGGTTTGTGCCCTGCTTCTCCTCTAACCGAAGCTCACCATCCCCTAGGTTCACGGGCGCCTTTTTCCCCCAGGCGCAGCATTTCGTTATCGCCGGGGGAAACTTCAACAGCACCAATATCACTCAGGTGGCCCCCAATCTTCCTTCTGGTGAGCAGATACCCGGTTCCCAAATCGAGCTTACGTGCAATAGTCAGATTTTCGCAGGTTTCCGATGGGGGATCTGGATCTTCGAAATGAGATACAGCTGGTGAAATCTGTCGAAGTGTACCGCCAGCGCAGACGGCGCTCTGCGCGGCGCGTGTATTCCGCGCGCATTCACGGATCTGCATCGGCCATGACCGTGGTAATGTACCAGGGGGACAATGCGGGGCAGGTATGTTGACATCTCCTTCCTTGTAATTATACGCACCGACCCTCACAGGAGTGGTGCGAGGATATTTCACAGTATTCATGCCTCCGGTGAGCCTACCTCCCTCTCCTTTTGATCCGCGATATGAACACGACAGTGCAGCCATCCGAATTTCGTGCAATTATTTGGGATGGCCAGTGCATGTGGGATGCACGCTGCGATTTTCAAAGAGGGTTCGCATTGGATTTATTGTCAAACTGTACTGCCTGATTGCGATCGTGCATTAGAGTTAATCCCGGCACAACAACTCATGGAGAAGTACAGTGGGTCTCATTTGCGGATGGTATATCTCTGGAGTTTCCTCGTACGTCAACCCCCTCTTAGCTCTGTATGGTCATTCAACTTTCTACAGAATATTGAATTCAACGTAAGGGCAGTCTGAAAATCAGAATTGACCAACGGATGAGTGTGTAGGAAGCCTGTCGATATAGTCAATCTGTATCGGGATCCTCTCTGGTAAATTGCTCAGCTCCACAATCTTGAGCCCTGTATCTCATTACATATCTCCAGGCCTCAGCGCACTGTACGATGTGGATACGGCCTTCAACCGGTCGTCTCTGCGTCGATCCCACAGCCAGTGAGGATAGCGGGCTTTATATCAGATATTTACCTCAGGAAAAAACACCCTCGTCCACCGTATCGGGTCTTAAACCGCCCGAAGACCCAAATATTGTTGATTCACTTTCACTGGACCGTTATCATCAAATTTGTGACTGGTATTTTGGACACTTCCACCAGCTCTCAATTTCCACGAATACATCGGTGCACATTGGGGCTGTCATCTCCGGCCCACCTGGCTCGGACAGCGACCACTCAAACGAGATTGTATCCATCCCCGATCTGGACGTCATCGATTTGGGTTGGAGAGGGTCGACGGGAGCACCCCTGCCGGTTCTAGAAAGTGGTTGGACTCGGTGTGTACCTTTTCTTGGTCCCATCTTCCTCTGATCATGTCTGGGATGGGAAGTGTGGACCCCTCCGAGGCCTCGAATGGCTATTTTTCTCGCCAAATTTGGCCCAACGAAGGATACTTGCAAGACTTAGCATGGCTAACGCAGGCGAATCATGTTTTTCATTGTCTGGGTATAGCTTCCAACCACGATCATTATAGTACGTACACCTTCGAAAAATATCCTGATCCTGACTGCTGTTGGTACCAGTTTTGATCGACTGCATCCAATACGAACTACAAATATCCCACAGTGGTAATGCCATCCCCCCGGGATATCTATTTCTATGTCCCTTGGCGGACCTGCGGCTGGATAGGCCTTCACATTTTCGCTTCCCGGAATGCCCGGCATATTGGTCCCTTGATCCATCCGGCGCTGACCGCCTGGATATGGAAGAGGCGAAACAACTCGGATTCCCCATATTCAACATTGAAATGAAGGTCGAGGGACGGTCCTGGGATGAGATTGTTTACCCCGGGATTCGCGAATTCCATCAAGCCAAGGGTTTCGATCCTGACAGCCAGGACATCGCTCACGAGCTAGGGTATCCACTCATGAAGCTATTGAAGGAGCCGAATGGACAATTTGCGCATGGTGAGCTGATAATTGTGCTCTTGATATCTCTTGATCCCGATGTCTCATAGTTGAGGAGATCTGGGATGACCGATCTGAGCTCCAGAAAATCCCAGGCAGCGAACCTCTTCAAGAGGCAGTTCGAGGAGAATCTGGTGCGTGCTCCAATCTACAATCATTCAGGAGTCTGTGAAGAATCAAGACCGGTAATTTAGGCCCGGATCTATCACCTACTCAGAAAGGTGCACCCCCGGTCAACCACATAGCAATGGTTGAACTGCCCACTTACTGGAAGATTGTTATCGGCATGCAGTTTGCACTGATTCTGACTCTGGGCGCACTTTGGTTATTTGATTGATTTCATTAGTAGGATTATGTATAAGCTTCCTTCCTTTGCCATTTACATGGGGGGGGTTATATTATACTCGCGTGGTCCACTGCCTGAACTACGAGTTTAACGAAGACCAATACGTAGGCAAGAGGTGTCCGAGTCGCTAGCTGAGCACACGATCAACAGCACGTGCTCAAAGGGCACCTTCCATATCAGGTTGTTGATATCCCAAACATCCACACACAGGGGGCAAAACCCCACGCAGTATGATTCATACTGCCAGTGACGCAGGTCAGCTGCAGTACACCGCGCAGTATAAAATCATACTGCGGTGACATTCCGCCTCGGAACAGTAGCGGCAAGCCCGGTTCTAAATTTAAAAGCCGCGGGCTTATATAGTCCATCAAACATTGATTTAAATTTGAAAGGGCAAAATGTCTTGCTTAGGACCCCCGACAATCCAAAAAATTAATTCGGATAAAATATCCCCAAAATCGGGGCGATGCCAGGTCGGATTCGGAGGAGAAATCGGGTTTCAAGGCATCGATCTCAAGCTAGAAATTCGGATAAGAGGTCGAGATTGGTTAAGAGGCCGGGAAAAATTCGGATAACCTGCTGGGTCTCTGGATGGCAAACCTTATGGTCTACTTAGGGTAGCAGTTTCATCGCTACTCAGGGTCTTACCCAACTTAAGTGGACGCGAATTCAAACCGATATGCAGCCATTTTTTTCGTTATTTACATACAATCCCGGCGATCATTTTGCTTCAGCATTAATTTTTTTTTACAAAACCATGTTAAGGCTAATTTAATTAGAACATTGTTTCCCGCAGCTGTAAATGCGCGCAGACATTGCTTTTCCCAACTCACACTCGATTCACCAACCAGCCAGGCCCACCATGGCAGTTCCCAGTGGAGAGGTCCTCGAGATGCCAGACGAGCTGCCGCGATGTCACCCCGAGGACTGGATTGGGCACGAGAAATATATCCCACAAGCACTACAGAATCTCCGTGTTCCTCAATTTGCACTTGTCCCCTTGACCACATTTCTCTGCCTTCTCAGTAACTCGCCAGAGCCGACAAATGTTGGCCTGAGAGTATCGGTAGCAGATGAGCACTTCAAGACATTGAATGGATTTTTGGGTAACATCATCAAGGGAGTAAAATCTCTCGGCACAAGAAGCGGAGGGAGGAAAGTCAAAAAGGTGGCGGGAAGAAAAGTAGCCTCAGATGCTGAGGATTCAGATTCATAATGGGTTTCCACGCAAGCAAGCGACCTTCCGGGAGATGAAAAAGAGTAAATATAAAATTTTCGCCAATTTTCCCTGTTTTTTTGGAGACCTGATCGCAAAGTTCGGATAAAATCTGGGCCCGCCAGAGGTCAGGGTCAGATTCGGATAATGATTACCACATTAGGAGTGCGGATAAGATGTCAAAAAACCTGAGCTTTTTTGGACAGGCATTTTGGTTGACTGTCGGGGGTCCTTCTTGTGTCTAGGGCTGCACACCGTCATCGCCTTTGCGGGTGTGATGGGGCCCGTTTATGAGTTGCCGTCAATGAAGGTTGTTACCCTCCAATGTAGAGTAATCTCAATAATTTGTTAAAAAATCACCGAATGCCGTACCACCGCTCCTGGAGTGGCCTCTGGAGAGATTATAACTCAAAGAGAAGGTATATTGAATCTCTGGTTTGAATGAATAATACAGCCAGTCCTATGAGGAAGAAAAAGACCCTCTGAGGTGCCAGTGACTTTCACTCTGCACTGCCACTCTATCGGTCTCGCTGCTTTCTCGCCGCCTGCCTGCATACCAGCTGCTTATGCATCCCAAATGATCTAGATGTTGATACTGTCCTGAATACAACAGATCACACCCTCTGCGCCTGCGAGTGAAGGAAGGATTCAAAGTCAGTGGCAATCAATGAAAACCGGCAGCTGCCGAAATGTGTGAAAGACGTGTCTGGAACACGTTGTTACGTGTTATGAGTCAATGTTTGTCAACAAAAAGGGCTCAGATGCCTCTGATTACCACCGCGGGCCGACGGTCCGCGCCACCACACGCATTCCGGGCGATTACTGCAGGAGTCCCCCGACAATCTCCCCAGGTGACTGATATCAATCATGATGTGACTTAAAAATTGTACTTGTTTAGATTTTAACTGCCCGGGGACCTGCGTTACTGGCAGTATGATTTATACTGCGTGGGGTTTTGCCCCCTGTGACACTCTCTCACACTGCAACCACAAGCTGCGACGCGTCCCGCCCGGCCTGCGACACGTCCACTGGTTCCCCGGGACACATTTGGCTTGATAGGGAGTAGCAGACACGTCCCGCTGCTCCTGAACTCTTTGCAAACCACTTGGCGACCCGCGTAACAGCGACATCGTGAACGACCACCAAACCACCAATTCTGGTGTACATACTGTCGATAATACCCCTTCGTCGCACAGAAATGAACTTTGTACATCTTAATACCCCCGAAATGTGATTCCCCAGGCCAACGTGATTGACATACCAGCTAGGGCTGTGCGCCGTCCCCGTCGCGACGGTTTGATGGGTTCCGGTGACGGGTAGCCGACCCGTTCCGTCGGAGCCTAGGGACTTTTACTGACGGGACGGCAACGGGACGGTTCGACGAGCCGATGGCCGTGACGGCACGACGGGTGGTGCAGCCATTTGGAGAAGCCGTCCACCGCCAATCAAGGCGGCAATCTTTGCCGCCGCCGCCCACCGTGTAGACTGTCATTTGGACGTTGTTCGGGCGTTGTTCCGCCACATACCGCCCCGCGTCAGAGTGTCACAGCGGGGCATCGGCTTCTTCCGGGTTGCGTCGGGTCCCAGATAAGATAAGATAAGATACCGACCCGGAAGCCACACAATGGCGCATCGAGTGGGTCGGTCGGGGGAAACTGACAGAGTCCAAATGAATAATAAAGAAGACTTCAAGGGTTGATGAAGGGTGTGCAGAGAGGCGTGTCCCCGGATGGGGAATTTTCAGAGAGAGGTGATAATCTGATCGAATGATGCGCCTGGCTTGGAAAACGGGCCGCCCCGCCATAGCACACTCTAGTGTTCTATAGATGGTTAAACAATGCCTTTGTCTCGCCGTTAAAGATCCTCAAAGATGCTTAGAACAAATTAAATAGCTTTTATTTGCCATCATCGTACAAAATTTATTGGCATTTCTCTATTTAACCATCTCTACAAGATCCTCTGCAACCTGAAATAAGTTTGTAACCGTGTCCAACGTAGCGCTGGCTGAAAACTGCGCCTGTAAGAAGGCCGTCACCTTCCGGTGGCCCGTGACGGCCGTCCCGTCACCCGTCCTGTTCCGTAGAGATTTTCTAAACCTCCATGACTGGACGGAGACGGGACAGTTCGATAAGCCGACGGCCGTGCCCGTGACGGGACGGCGGCCCAGCCCTAATACCAGCGCTGGCCAGTGCACCTCCCAATCTTCCTACCTTCCCACCTCACATTCAAAGTCATAAGTGCCCCGCTTTGAGCCCTCCGAGTTCACCTAGCCATAGTGCTAACAAAGAG
The DNA here is from genome assembly GCA_029378255.1 of Mycena rosella. Taxonomy (NCBI): domain Eukaryota; kingdom Fungi; phylum Basidiomycota; class Agaricomycetes; order Agaricales; family Mycenaceae; genus Mycena; species Mycena rosella. The sequence goes on along the minus strand of JARKIE010000418.1, from coordinate 55,248 downwards.
AATGAGAGGGTCGCCGCGTCGAGCTCTGGCAGCATGACACGCGGGTCAAAGGTTAGGAGGCTTGTTTATTAGTTATTACAATTCGAGCACTTCCAGAAATATTCCATTGCATACTAAGAATCTATATGAAGTTTGCTTAATCAAAGCCTGTCTCAACATATAATCCCGTTTAGGCACTGATTGTTCAAACGGAGGGTAGCCTGCAGAATTCCATGCCAGGAACTTGTATGACGGATTGAGCGATGTTTGAACCAGATGCGTGGTTCAAACAATGATTGTTAAGCACGTTTGAACAGGGTTGAACCTCGAGCAAACAGAGCACCAAAAATATCGGCAGCGTGTCTCGAACTCGTGACTACCAGAAACACAGGAGAGATAATGAAGTAAGGAGTATAACCACTCGGCGAAAGTGCAGATGGTACCCCAGTGAGTACAAAGGTGTGACAATGTTTGGGCGAACCTTCATCTATTTGGCTTGCTTTCGTACTTCGAGATTTGGAAACCCAAGCAGACGACGATCACGCGGATCCGCGTGATCTGGTTTGGATTGATTGTTGATCTCGTTCATCGCTTGTTCTTCGCTCCCATCCACTTCGCGTCCTCTCTCCCACAATGGTACCCGAGAGACTCTTGGGAGTCCTCGATCATGTCAGTTTCCAAAGAGGTTCGTGTTCATCTCCATCCACTAAATTTCTTGTTTCATTAAGTCGCTCTCACACAGGTTCGCAAATCTCGTATCGGGATGGCTCTCGTGTTTGCCGAGTATGTACATGCATTTGTAACAATTGATCTTCTGTTCCAGGTAAGTTGTCTGTTGCGTCCGCTACTCGTTGATGTCGCTCTGACCACGTTGTGTCAGGCTGTATCAACCTACATGGGCGAAGGATATTTCTGCATTTTCGAGTCCTCCCAGCATATACTCATCAACTACCGAGTTTCTGTCTGCTGTCGCAGCCTGGATCGTCGATGACAGTAACCATACTAAGTTTGAATAATCAAATGCCGTTGCAACGTGAATCAGTGTTCAAAGAGTGTTCAGTTTAATCCAGGCACACGGGTGCCTAGCATTGACATTAATGCATACTTCAGATAAATCAGTGTTGTTATTGAACCTAGATTAGTTAATCAGTGCTCAGAATAATCAGTGGTGAGAATGACTGAACGCAGATTAATTAATCAGTGTTCAGATTCTGTAATAAATTTGAGATATACGTGAAAAAGAACGTTGGCCTGCAGACTCGAACCTGAGGGGTCCAGATACAAACACAACTGGGACAAGAGTTACAACCACTTCCCCACCGGACCGTTGGTGTAGTCATTGCGCGATGTGATACTACCTGCCCAGCCTGCAGCCCACACACCGTTGATATGGCACGTGCATCAATATCAACCGTTCTTTAACGAGATGCTCCTCGTTCATATGCGACTGTTGTGGTTTCATCCCCATGTAGCCACATCTCCATCCTCCTCCCTCCTCTGTCGTGCTTCACATGTGCTGTAGTACCCCATTAGTCCATCCTGTTTTACCAGTCCCGGAACTGTGCACAACTACGGCACAGGGCCCGGCAGGAGCCCACACACATCCCATTCCGTCAATGTCCCGTTGAAACCCTGCAGCCCCGCATCGGGTTCGCTGGTCTTCTGTGTCTCACGGTGGCTCCGCTTTCATTTGCGTGTCTTGCCTCATCCCTATCCACTTACTCGTCCTGTCCAATTGTGCCCAGTTTTCAACTTCAAATGACCACCGACCATGTAAAAATCAACCAAGCTTGAAATTCAGAATTGCCACAGTAACTATTCCCATGCAATACCGAGGTTCGCATGGTGCCCGTGTTTGTTACCGCCATATTCAGCCAAAATCAATTGGGCATTCGGGTGGTCGTGGTAAAGAATGAGCCCCGTGCCCGAATTCTTAGCCTGATTCAGAAACTGGAACATGCCTCGAGGACTTCTCAACAGCTTTCAGATCTGGCCGTAGACACACAGCACCCCGCAGGACGCGTAAGAAGCGACCCCTGTGTGCCACGGCCGCATATCCCTTCGCATAGCCGAGCCCTTCAGCTTATAATGTACCGATCTGCATTTTCATTCCGTTCATTTCCGCTCTTCCCCCCTGAATCCCACTATGGTTCAAGTCTCAAGCTGATACAATGGCTGTGTTTTCGCTTGCTGCGATGCTAGGCGTCTCCCGTCTCAAGAATTTCCTCCGGTTCAAACCATTCCAACTGTCTATCGGGCTCTGGGACTATTCTGGAACTTCTCCGGCTCTTCCGACTGAAATAATTACTGGGGGCTTTGTCCATGCTGTCTTTCTGACTGACACTTTGTCCGGCAGCCTTCTTACCCCTTAATGAATACCTCTGTGACCTAAGCATGCCGATGGCGATCCGATTATGCGTTCGATTACGCCAGCTAGTGCGCCAAGCGATGCGTATGATGTGGGTGCTTCGAATTTTTACTGTTGGAACATGTTGGGAGCTATTTGCAGTAGAAATTCGCTTCGTACTATGAATTCTATCCCTCTTACTCCCCGTTTCCATGCATTGGCTCTCAACCTGATTTTCCAAGTTGTGGGCCCGGGGAATCCCCTTGAAGTGGTTCATTTTCAATCTATATGTTTTAATATTGCGCTCAATCTCTGGCTTCTTGAGATGTGGGCAGATGATCAGTCATGGTGTCAACTCCTCTCCGATACAACGGCGACCGGATAAAACTCATTTTGTATATATTGGAATTATTCCGCAATCAGCGCGCTTCAATTGCCGGAGCGAAGCGAAGGCATGCCTTGTTTTTATTCGTAGTTTATGTCACTGCTCCAGCCTTGTATCCATGACGGGATTTGGCCCCCCACAACGGAACAAAGGCTCCGCTATCCGAACTGGATGTATTTTTAGGCCAAGGAGCACACCTCTATGCCTCTTCGCATGGTAAAACTCGTTGATGAGTACCATGTGCACCATCTTCATTCTCCTCTTGGTCTAAGCCATTCTCATTGATGTGTTCTCAGCTAAAGTTGAACGCACTTTCCGAGCATGAAGTGCTCTGGGGTAGAGATTCTGAAACCACCCTCTACAATGTTTTTGAGCCAACCTTCATCGCCTCTGGATTACAAGCTGTGGTGCGGAAGTTAACCTTGATCATCTCATTTTGTTGTTTTACTCTTTAACACTGTTGAGATCAAAAACTGAACCTTGTTTTGAGCATCTGCTCAGGACATTTCATTCACATTGAATGTCGCTCAACTAAAGCTGATCATTTCGAGTTGAACTGACCCGTGTTAAAATTCCCTTGCTCAATCACTAATTAGATGTGTTCAATCTTCTGTTCACCATGTTAAACACCGTGGCTTAATCACTGATTAGCTGTGTTTAAGCTTCATCTGCCATGTAAGTTGTCACTGTTCATTCCCTGATTAATCATGAACTGATGTTCATACAGCAGTTTTCGAGTTGTAGTGGCACATGTAATGACAGCTCGAGTTTAATCAAATCAGTATTTAATCTGTGAATGACTGGCCAGAAGAGAGGGGCAGACTCGAAGGTGGCCTGGGCTTACTTCCCGACTTTCGGGCATCGAGGGCAAAGACTGAGCGGCGGGCACCTGGTTTCCCATAACGCGAAGCAGGGCAAGTCTAGTGCACTTGATGTGTTGGCCACAATAGTCAATCTGGGGAAGTGGTTAATATTATGCGCAGTCGTGCCTTTATCAGGATATCATGGGTTCGGTCCCGTCTCTGAGTGTTCTTTTTGTTCTTTTTCTCTACTCAACTCAGATTGAATCCGCGAAGATCTCAAGCATGAGTTGATTGAATCCGACACCCTCTGGCAAGATGATATTACATCATATGTGCGAATCGGCGATTTCCGTGTGACACAGAAGTCGCTGCTCGCCGCATCGAGTATATTTTCGATCTCGCTTCCATTTACCTGATTCTCCGCAACACCGTAATTGTTGTTGATCCGAAATGTGCGCTCATTAACCCACAGACGGACGAGCTCTATCCAATCGACATTCTTATCCGAGATGCGGTGCGTGGCTTTCTTAAAATTTCCGCATTCTATAACGTTTCACATCAGGACAATGACTCGTGGGAGACCGGGAGCGGCGGCTCCCGCGCCAGAGCTTTTGTTACGTTTGAGCCAGGCGGACCGGTCATCGACTGCCGACGTGCTCGCTCCGTCTGCAAAGGGGCTCACGCTTGCGAACTGATTGATCCCGCACTCCGAACAGCCGTCCGTTTCGAGCTGAATCCCACCTCGCGCGAGACCGTTCTGGCTGCGCAGGCAGATACACGGCGGAACGAGGGCACCACCCCTGAACAGCAGGTGGCTCTGTGAGCAGCTATGTCCCACAAAGCGTCGTGAATCAACTGCATTGACGAAGGCGCTGAAGGAGCAGCTGAAGGCGTCGAAACAGGTGTCAAAATCTGGCTCGTCTACCATTCTCTCTGCGAGTTCGAGTGGTCGTGTGAAAATGGCACCAGCGCGATCAGGTAATTTTAATATCTTGTTAATACCACGCTAATGAACTCTACAGCAGTGCCAGCGCCCGTATGCTCAATGCAGTCGGAAAATGCTACACTGTATCCCGGTGCAGTACACCCTGCAGAGCTGCTGTCTGGATTCACCCCGCCTCAACAAGCGGCCGAATTTGCATCGTACGATCTGTTCACCTTCGGTGCTCTGACAGGTGTTCCGGCTCCAGAGTTCTCGAACATGCCAACTATGGTGCCTGCGGACTTCTCTGGTATTGATTTCAGTACTTTCGACATAGACGCGTTCTTCGGTCTTGATCCAAACTTTAACACATCGATCCCTTTGGATCCCCCTGCTGAATATCTTCAACAAGATTATATGCATTCGTTTACACCATCTGTTCCCGCCGACCTCGGTAGCTGTCTCCTTCGAAATATCTTATATTTCAGCTCACGCTGATACTCTCCAGAATATCTTGATAATCTTCCCTCCCCTTCGATGGCACTGGCTTTTAATCCTGTCCCTTTCCTTCTCCTCCTCCACCTGAGTCTCCCGCATCTTCCCGCCAATGGAAAATTTGTTGGAGCCAGGTCCTAGTGCACCAAACCCAGGCGGTCACGAAAGGAAGTCGACCCGGCTAATATTATCACTTCCTCGCGTTGTAGAGCGCCGACGGCACGTAAGCGGATGGCTGCAGAGATGACCACCTCAGATCGCTCTGAAAAGAGGGCCAAGGCCAAGGTCTGACTTGTTGCTTAACACTCCATCGGAGTATTTGACTAACATCAGTAAAACTGCAATTTAGTCTTTGGCATCTTAGATCTTTCGCACTGATCTTTCGGCGTCTTTGTCTTGAGCCGAGGTTCTTGTGTCTTTGGGTGTAGATCTTTGGACGTCTTGAGCTTGGGATGGTACTCTTAAGTCTTGGACCACAAACCCGCCGAAACGCAGGGAATCCGCGGCAACAACAAGTCTTTGGCATCTTTCACACAGCAAATAAAAAATGAATTCAAAGTTGTAGTATATTAGAAAGCTATCTCATGAGAGTGATGATCTGCGTATTTGTTAATATAAAAGACTGCGAAGAGGTCGAGAGAACGGGTATATTTAAAGTAACGGGGAACGGGATCATCACCGTGAATGGGAACGAGATGCGCAGCGCGTAGGACGGTGTCCAAATGGATGATGGACATCTCGCGCTCGCCTTCCTCGTCCAAATCCGGCTCCACCATCCACATTCCGACGTCCGGGCATGGTTCCTCGCCGATAGCTGAGAACCAAGTCACGAGCGCGCAGGGATATATGATGCCGTCCTTGTCCAGGGACATGAAAGCGAGGACACGTGCTGCGAGCAAGCCCCGAAATCCAGGCTGGGCGGTGTCCTTCTCCACAAAGATACAATCGTACCGAGGGGCGCTGCCCCGCCACGAACGCACCGCCCGGATGCGTTCGCGATGCATCCCACCAATTCCGGATTGGTCACTGGGAGCGTAAAAAGTAGCCACGGCAGAGGGAAAGACCTTGACCTTCCCCGAGTACGACGGGCACTGCCGAATGGGGACGTCGTTGAGCGGAATGTCGTTGTCGGGGTGGTCCTGGCTGTACAGAAAGCGGCGGATCATGTCGGGAAGGTCGGGGACTTGTAGGAATTCAGCCAGCGCGGCCGGACGACGGGGGTACCGGCGGACTGAGCTCGAGAGGTTAGTACGTGTAATGGTAGTGGAGCGACCGCGAACGTACTTGGTAATCTTGCTAAGGTCACCTCCCCGAGGATATCCCGACGATCACTGGCTACACCGTCATCGTCGTCAGCGTTCTCCTGCCGCGGAACAGCGTCCCCGTCGTTCGTGGGCAAAGGGGGAGGGAGCGCGCTAGGAGGAGGGGCCCGGCCCGGCAACATTCCGCGCTCCACAAAATCGACGCGCCTGGCGGCGAGCTTATCGAGGCGCTCATTGATAGTCAGCATCTGACCGAGCACCTCATATTTACTCGAGCGACGCCACGGCTCCTTGACCGCCTTGATGTGTTTCGACTCCGTGATGGAAGAGCACAGTCCGTTGGGCGCACCAAACTGCTGGGTGAGGTATCGGTAGTCGACGAGCGAATGCTGGCGAGGAAGAGAGAACCCATTCGGACAAACTCCCTCCTGCTCGAAAATGGTTCGCTCTTGATGGTACCGAGCGAGGGCGGCGTCGACTTCGGCGAGGCTAACCTCGTTAAGGACATTGCGACGAACAAGATAACAGAACTCCAGGAAGGCGCTGAACGCGCGCAACATCTGGGGTGGGACGTAGCCTTCGATAGCAGGGAGGTAAACCTTTATTTTTTATTAGTCCGAGGAAGCAAATGAATAATGTTGTTTGTACCTTCATGAGTGCCTTGGAGTCATCACCGGTCCATTGCTTGAAGCCACGTCCCTGGGGGAAGCGACGCAGCCCAGCGAAGGGAGGAACAACGGCTATTCTGCACAAGAAAAATGAGACATAATTAGCATACTACATGAATTTACACACCGGCGGTCAATGTCCGCCATGATGCGCGCAGCGCCCGCTTTCCCGTGGATTATTTCCAGATAATCCCCCACCCAGGCGACGAGGTGGTCTTTAAAGGTGCCCTTGATTACTTGATGTAACAGATCAGGCGATAATAGTTCATGAATGTCCGCCCGCGGAAATCCGTAGGTAAAGGGCTACGGGGATTTTTAGATCTAAGACATGTCGCATGCGGGGAAGAGACTTACGATGACATCCGGGATCACTCCGTAATCGTCCCACATTGTTTTATGGTCGAACGCATCGAATAGCGCATCAGTATGAGCATGGGATCGACGGCCTCCCTCCCCGTCGAGGTCCTTGCTGGAGGCGTCACACCTGCACTCAAAGATCAACAGCGAACCCCACAGTCGAAATGAAAGCTTACCACGCACACCAGCCCTGCACAATGCACGCAAGTAGGACTTGCTCCGGGTAATCAGCGATATACGGGCCAAGCCCGTAAATAGCACGCCTGTAATGGCCATCCGCGAACGGGATGACCTCCGGTGTCGTCATCCCTGGCTTCAAAGACTTGAGGATCTCACGCAGGGATCCATGGAAGAGATTACGACGGAATGTGCGAAATTCCGCCGTGTCTTGATTTTCGCGGTCGGCTTTGAATCGAGTTAGCACAAAATATAAACCCCGAATTGGGTACAACACACTCTTGGGGATGGCCAAAAAGCCAATGAGTGTCACCGCATTTCTATGCGCTCGCTGAACATTGTTGTGAACAAGCCCGTTCGACATGTACAGCGGATAATAATCATTTTGGCCAGTGGCGACCGAGACTGTCGTTTTATCGCTCCCGAGGATAATGGGGATGAACGTGGCGCCGTCAGTAGCCGGATCTTGAATTATGATATCCTGTGGTGAAATGAGTAAAGCCCGAATGAGAGAGAGTGCGAAATAAATTACCGCTTGTTGCCAGGCCCAATTCCCAGACATGAAATCCATGTACTCGCGGGACTTCCCATCTTCACCGCCAAAAACCCGCTTCGGGGCGAAATCCATCTCATACTTGAAGTCCGGATTCGAAACCTGGAGCTTCAGGACCGCGCGCGGATTACGGAAGTAAACAGTGTACTCCTGGTTTTTCCACGGCGTCTCGTCACCCGGGGTGCGCTCGCCGTTCCAGGAGACATTGAAAGACTCCCAAGGAACGTGTCCGATCTCGGTGGCGTCAATCGTATCGTACAAGTCACGATGATTCACGAACGGGGGATCTCCGGCACCGGGGCGCGACACCCAGTTCTGCATGAGCTCGTCGATATGGCCTGCGGAAATTTGTGCTCGACGGTACAGAAGATCCGCAAGATCAAAGTCCGCGCGTTCAGCGTAAGGGGCGAAGTCGTCGGGAGGTGCATGGTCGGGCGGTGGCGGTGGCGCGCCAGGCGAAAGGAAGTTACCATGCTTGTTGCATGGTCGTCCTGCGAAGGGTAAGCGAGATCCAAAGAAATATTTTGTGTCCGTTCGTACCATTCAGACGGGGGTGAAACTTAATCTGAGAAGACTCTGGGGGCGGCGTGTGCGGGTGCTCAACATCACCGCCGCCCTGGTAATTACGAGACGAAGCCCGACTGCCATCACTCCCAGCGGAACTGCTTCTGGCCGGTGAGCGCGCAAGCTGGTGAAATGGCCTGTGTATGGTGTTTGTGTGCTGTGTAAGGCCGGATCGGTTGGCAAATTTCCGCGGACAGCCAAACGGGCAGGGAATGTCGCGCCTCTTGAATTGCGGGTGGCGGCGGTCCATGGTGCAGGGGAGGAGCGTGTTGCGAGCGTGTACGAGCGTGCTGACTTCACAAAACAATGATACGGGAATCGGCGCGGGCCGGGCTGGAAATTTCAAAGATGGGAGTAACAGCGTGAATTTCAAAGATGAGACAAAATGATGCGGTATCCGCGTCCGACTCCACGCTGACTCGCTCGTTACCCACTTTCCTGCTCCCCACCACCATGTCTCGAAAAGGAGGGCAGATGCCCTCTATCGGTCGGCCAGCGACTCGCGCCCAGAACCAAACAACACATCCCGCATTCGACACCGGCTTCCGGAAGGCTTGGAGAAAAAACCGGACCAGCGCAGAAATTCTTGCTGATAAAGAGAAAGATGCTTCAGCTAAGCTCAAGGTCGCTCAAAAGCAGAAAAAACTAACCTCGAGGGTCGCAGAGATTGAGGATGATCTGCGGCGAGAGGACGAGCGATTCGAGGCCGAGGCCGACCACCCGGTAGACATCGCACTAGTCCAGGAGCATGATGAGGAGCACGATGCGCACGAGATGCAGTCAGGTAAGCACTCATAATATACCCGACCTGGCCTAATTGGTATGCAGACAGCGGCGAAGACCAGTCTGGCGTGTACGCGGCTGAGGACGAGAGCGAAGACGAGCAGAGCGACGCTGCAAGCGAGGTTGAGCCCAAGAAGCCTCGTGGGCGTCCGACCGCAGTCAAGAGCGCGTCCAAGAAGGCACCCAAGCCAAGCCGAAGCAATGTGGCGGCACAGCGCCAGACCGTCGCTCAATCCGGTACTCCCAAAGTCCCGGGTCCGCCGGCCAAGCGCCAAAGCATCGCCCCGTCAACAGTATGTGTCCAATATCTATATTTGTGGCTTCCGATAACGAGCAACGGCAGGAGCACCACAAAGAAGACGAAATCCAGCAAGAAAAGCGGCCTTGCGGCGACGGCGCGGACACCATCATCAGCTTCCGCTCGATCCATGGTGGTCGACAGCGATGATGATGATCGTATGGTGAAGCAGGGGGTCTGGCCATCGACGACGACGACAACGAGCGCGTCGAGCTGAAGCAGAGCAAGGGCAAGAAGCGAGGCAAACCCGTCGAGGTATGAGCTGTGTCACTCGCGTTACCTGATCTGATCATCACTCTCGCATCTCTGCATCTCTCATTGCTCGCGCAGTCCGTTATCAAGGTTACGCTTCCACCCAAGCCTCCGACGCTCAAGGAGCTCCGCAACGGCCGCCCCAAATGGACGACTAACGATCTCCCTCTCGGGGCTGCGCTGCGATTCAAGGAGGATGTTACTCCGCTTATCCGAGAACTCATGGGCTTCCAGAACGATCCGTGGGCGCGGCCGACCAACGATGCAGTCCAGGATCTCCTGGATATGGTCTACGATGAGGAGGACGCTCCGGTTCACGACGTCGATGATCCTGTTTGGCAAGGCCTGGTACGTGTCCCTGCTCGCATCAATCACCCCTTACATTGCCTTCAGATCGCGTATCGCCTGAACGACTGGCGTGGGGCCCTCGCTGCTCAGGCTATCAAAGGCATTCAAGTCATGATCGACGAGGCGAAGAAAAAACCTCCACCGGACGCTTCCTCGAGCGATCCCCCTGCTACAGAGTCCGTGCATCCAGGTATGTTGTCAACGCTCTCCCCTACGCGCTGTGCTGAGACTATCTAGACGACGACGACGAGGCTGCGGCGCCTGAAGGCTCCGTAAGTGAAGGTACGTCATTTCTCCCAGTGCTACATGCTACATTAAGTCTGTCTAGATGCCGAAGCTTCCGCGCCTGGAGGATCTGAAGATGAAGGTGTGTCTGTTACTCCTCTCCGAACCATCATGGCCTGAGGATCATCTTAGACGACGGGGCTGCAGCCCCTGACGACGAGGAGGATGAGGAAGACGAGGACGAGGACGAGGACGAGGATGAGGAGTTCGATCTGAGAACACCCGAGGGAGTCGCGGCCTTCGCCGAGTGGGCTTTGCAGGTGGTGGACCATACCTCCCCATTTCACTGGAAGAAATGGGGCAAGGGTGTCCGAAAAGTGGTGCGTGATCCGCCGTCGCTTAAAGCTCGTATTACTGACTGCCGCTTCAAGGGCCTGTTCGAGGGAGACCTCATTTTATACACCTTCGCTGCTCACCTTGCAGCCGTTGCCCACCATCCCTCCAAGTACCCGTGTGCCGACCCACCTAACCCTCCTGTCCGCGCCATAATCCTGTGCATCCAAGCGGTACGCGACCCCACCGATATCATTTCATTGTTCTGATAGTTCGCGTTGTAGGTCGAACGTGCCCTGCGGGCGTGGCGCACCAGCGAGCTTATGCTCTCGTCGAAACCGATCGACTATTTCTCCAAGGATCACTGGGCTGATACCACGAAGCAACGCAACGGGAAGGATGTCAAGGACAGACGCGCCACCAAGTACGTTAGCACCTTACGGGATTTTGATGATGATCAATGGCATGCGATCTACGAGACGGCGCTCGGATGGGTGGAGAAGAAGAAAGGCTCCGGTTCCAGTCACAGCTCCTCCATGGATGCGAGCATGGCGGAGCTGGAATCCGATGAGGAAGATCATTTCGTCCTCAAGGCCGATATACGCCCGTGAGTCCTGATTTTCCTTCGCAATTAACGCCAAGAGCTGATGTAGTTTCAGGCTAGTGTGCTTGCGCGTAGCTACCTGCCCCGAATATTATATATATATATATATTTATGCCAATATAATACATTCTTGCTGCCGTTCTTGCAATCTTTGGCCTGATCTTGAGTGAAGAACCCTTGATGCCAGGAGAAGACCGACGGCATCTTTGGAGTCTTTGGCAAGATCACTAGTCTTTCAAAGAAAAGTGAATCTGGTTGGCCAAGATGCAACGTCTTGGGCAAAATTACATCTTTGGCGTCTTTCACATCTTGTCAAAGACGCCAAAAGACGTCAAAGACTAAATTGCAGTTTTACTGATGAACCCCATTGCAGGCTTAATGAATTATCGCGGTTTTTCCCTGGTACTACGTAGCGGCGGTGACGAGGCATATACCAAAGTCTTCTTTATACATGTAATTGTTGCAGTTCACCGAAAAATGTTGGTGCCACGCTGACTTGGTCATCTGCGACGACGAGAATCGGATTGGGTTGTGCGGTGATGGCATCTAGCAATGCCGAGTGAATGCCGAGACCGAATGCCCCGGCTGACGTCCCCGCACCATGGTACCGTGTTTCGCACAAGAGCGGTACATTGTTGGCAGATGTACTGGGTTTGAGGCCGATGTACCGTGCATGGGGTCGAATGTGGTGTGCTTGGCATCTTCATGCTGTACAACTCTTGTTAATCCCGCTTGACTAGGTGAACATCGAGAACCAGTGTTCGGGGAATGCAGGACCGCCCGTGGTCCGTGGACACCAAGGTCGAGTATACGCACTCATCAATGTTAGCAGTCTGCTCACGGTAAGTCACTGCGTTCAGAGCGTGGATAGCCAGAGCACAGCCTCGCCAGAGATAGCCGACGGCATTCGGCTAGTTAGCCGAGCCACATGTGGCTAGCTCCAGACAGCTGGCTGGCCACAGCTCCCTACACCTCTGTCCCGCTACTACCTGGCTAGCTGCGGCTAGCTTGTGCTGCTGCTTCTTAAATTTCATAGCCGGTCTCCCCACTTGATCCAATTGTGCCCAGACCAGGCAAGGAGAGATCGGCACAAGATCGGCAGAGAAAGCCTAATTGTGATAATTTTGGAAGAAGCCCGGCGGCGCAACGGCAGCGACCGCGGGGCGGCATTACATAAGTTCAGTACTTCTATAAGATATGGGCATGCACGAGCTATCCTGCAGCTACAGAGGCAGGGTGCTGGCAGGATGGAGAGGTCGGCTACCCAGGGTGCAGCTATGTTGGCAGGCCGCGGGCTCACAACACCTAATCAGGGTGTGGCTAGGTGCCCCTGGTTACCGGCATAGCCGCGGCTGGCCTATAGATAGCCACGGCTCACAACTGCTAGCCGAAGGCTGGGCTAGTAGGCCGCTGAATGCAGTGAGTGTCTGATTTCGTTTCGGTAGAGTATTCATTTCTTCTTCTTCCCCGCAGATACTGATCCGCTACATGTAGTGCGCGCAAGGATGTCCCAGACAGAATTCGATATATGGGTTCCTGCCTTTGTTCGTTTCCGCTTCGTGCACTAACTCTGTCCACTTGTGCACTCAACGTGGCTAATCCGCGTCTTCCTGTGTCAAGCTCACCGCGAAGTACGAGAGGGCAAGACTTGGTGGTATTTCCAATCAAGGTGCGTCCTCCCCGATACCCGACACCGACTCATGCGGGGCCTCAGCAGGCACCCAATGCCCGCCCAGTTCTGCGAACAGTGCTCATTATTCTGATTTGTGATTCTGAAAGGTCATCTTTTCTCTGTTCCGTCTTATCCACGCGACTGACATGTGTTTGTTTCTCTCTTCAAGGCAACTCCTTCACTGACTTGGGTATGTCTTCAAGTCTTATTCAATTCTAGGTTAACTCATTCCCAGAGCGAGAACTTGACGCAGGTGAGGACGTCCTCTGATCCAGTTTATCTGTTCAGTTGGCCGTTGGTCCTCAAAAATCTCGTCCAAACCACATCGGGATGTTTTGTGTGTCAAGTGCCCTTTATTTCGAATTTTAACTGTGTTTTTGTTAAGTACATTGGTCAATGATTCTGACTTCGGTCCCTAACCCGATTTTCGCCTTTCTGTTTCTGTCTGGTGCTGATTTGTTTGTTTTGTTCTTGCAAGACGACTTCGCTGACTTCGGGTATGTGGTTCTTTACTCGGGTTCTTGATGCCGCATTGACTTCTATGTGCAGAGCTTGCCGGGAAAGCAACGACTTAGTAGAATACAGTGTGGATGTAACAAGCAATGAATAATGTATGGAATTTGCTACAGAATAAATGGACTGATGTGCAGCAGTCGAATCAGCTGCCTGGCACACTTGATTCCGATTGCGACGAAGCACTTGATCCGATTGTGAAGACACACTCGAACAAGGACTCAAAATAGCCAAAATGCAGTCGGATCAAGTGTGACCACGCAATCGGATCAAGTGGACTAGCAATCGAGACGAATGCCACCCAGCATTTGATCCGAGTGCGCGGCCACACTTGATCCGACTGCGCCAAACTCTCCAGTGTTCACATTTCTTTGTTGTCCTGGATAATTCAGCTCAATTCTGGCGGAGTTCCAGACCCAAACACCATTAGAGATGCTCCACGAATCGCAGTGATGTTTTCTTTCAACCCATTTACTGATGTTAGCGCCGTCTCCGAGTGCCCGAAAAATATGTCGCCGTAAGTTCCATTACATCGTTGACTGAACCATGAGGTGTATTGGCACGCGACAGTTTCGCATGTCCCATCGAACTTGCCTCTATCTACCACACTCCCGCACGATTTGTCGGTAGATCGCCTGGCCAACAATTTCTCTTACAAGCTGTACCTGTACAGTCTCTGATTGGATGCCAACCTGCTCAATGATCAATCTCCTTTCGTTCGTAAATTGTCTCAATGTATTACGACTGAAATTAAAATGATCCTGCGAATGTATGTAATTTCAGGAGTGGAGTGTACAACGGATGAGGAGTTACTGCCTTCGCCGGAGCGAAGCGAAGGCAGATCTTGTATCGTTTAAAAATATACAATACTGGCTCAAAACGAGAGGACTGAAGAGAGGGGATGATTTTGAATTTATAGTGGCCAGTTCCTGAGCGAAGGTCGAGATGAAAGACAGGAAGCGCTCGGTTAGCGCTTGGGCCTGGATTTCCCACCCGCAAAGTCTCTGCTTCTAAGTGGCAAATGGCATGTTAAAGTCAACTTGGGAGATTCTGGAAACTCTTTGTACAATATTTGGAACCGGTCAGAACTGCTTCTGTATACTTGATCCGACGTTTGATACACCAAACGAGGCGTATCAAGTTAGACTCTACAAAGTCTTCCCTCCTCTGTCTCCTTCCATCGATCTCCCCCAACATTTATTGAGCCATACAGAAGTTGGTCCGGATCCCACTTGTCCTTAATCGCGAGGAGGTCTATTATAGTTGGGACCCCAGAATGCTTGCTTAAAGTCAGGATCTTGAAAATCGGCCTGGGGATTCACGGTCAGACATTCGTGCGGCGTAAGAAGAAGCACCTTGACCTCATTATTGTAGGACCCCGAACCCGGCGTTTGAACAGTTTTAATGACATGGTCCATCGAAGTGACGTTCACCGCATATTGCACATATGCACCAATTTGACAAGGAGTCTCTCGAGGATCAAAGGGATCACAGCTTTTGTTGAGGAAGATAGGGTCCATGATCGAAGATGGGTTGGGTATACTGTGAAAGTCCTGTTTAAGATGTGACACGGAATTTTACAGGAAGTTCGACCACGAACTGGAAGTCCGGTATATGCCAGTTCTGTCGAATAGTATTGCACTGTCCTTCGTTGTAGGTCGGGTCATGGCAGGGACTACCGATAGGTATGGTCTTGATGAGACGACCGTCAATGGAATGATTGAAGGTGTCCCATATTTGTCGGGTTGGCATGAATGTCAGTGGGTAGGATTCGGCATGGTCCCTGGGGTTGTCCCAGAGCAAATGAAGCGAGCGTAGCTACAAGCGTGCTCCTGAAACACTGTGCTGGTGCGAGAGGCTGGAGGATGTTGGAGAGTTGGATCGATATGACTGCTAGGTGCCTCATTTTATATAAGTCTGTTCCTGATTTCGGTATTTGAGTCTCACGAAGATTGAATGTTTTGATTGATACTTTCTAGTCACCGCGTTCAAGGCCTCCCTAACGGGTATGCACAGTGCAACGTCGTAATTTGTGGCGTGCTGCCTACGGATCGCGACTTCAATTTATGCACCATATGTTGTAACTGTATGCAGCCAAGATTGAACAATATTCCTTTCATTCCTGAATATACACTTACTTTGCCGATGTATTTGATCTCTTGGACACGGATTTCGGATCCTGTGCCGCGTATTTACGATGCAATTACTGCCTGCATCGATTGGGCATTATTCAGGGCGCAACAACGCAAAATGAGATTTCACTGAGAGATGCACAACGGTGATT
Source organism: Mycena rosella (assembly GCA_029378255.1). Lineage (NCBI taxonomy): Eukaryota > Fungi > Basidiomycota > Agaricomycetes > Agaricales > Mycenaceae > Mycena > Mycena rosella. The sequence goes on along the minus strand of JARKIE010000418.1, from coordinate 39,424 downwards.
TGGGCACCTTTTTGATGTCCTGCTTTCTGGTTGAAGATGTATTTCCAGATGACCGAGTGGGTACGAGAGTGAACCTGAATGTGGGGAAGGAGCTATGTGAGGAGCCCGCTGATCGGGTGCATGCTTTACATGACGTCCAATGATGGACATCCTCAGCAAATCGCACATTCTCTGTTTTTTTTTCTTCTCAAGTGTTTGGATTAATGGAAACCAGTCTGCAGAAGCATTTGAAGCTTATCCACTGGTGATACTGAATTTTACCCAGTTTTTTTCGGGCAAATAGCTCAAGAGAAAATGTCATTATGTGACGAATCAGGGGGCAGGGGAATTCTTTATCCCGGGCCCGGGTGTATGTTATTGTGTCGGGCATTGGGATGGAACTTGAGTCACGAGACTTAAATGCTATCATGTCTTGGAGTTCTGGCGGCGTTAGCGTACGACGGTAATTGTACCGAGTGCCGTGGGCGACTAAGATGATTCGGACATTGAGCTCCCAACCAAAATTCCATCCTCTCGGCCGTGTGCTCGACGGTGCCGAAAGCGACATGCCATCGGCCGGTGAAAGCGAGTCAGCAGGAACTAGGAACACGAGGGGAGAGTGAGGCGATGTAGAGATGAATAGCTAAAAAAGCGGAATATGGAACATTACGCGAGAGCAGCGAAAATGTGGGGAATGCAATATAATTTCGAAGTGCGAAGCCATGCAAAGTGGTGGTGGATTCGAGATTAGCGAAGAACGAGCATGGAAGAGTGAGACGACGAAGAGGGACGGAATTGCTTCGTGATGTGATGGACGTTTGACAGCTAGTCGCCGTGGGCGCTTGTGGGTGCTTACAAGCTTGGCGCGCTACGATGTCCGTCACCGGACTCGCCGATAAGCGGCTACCTGAAAGGTCCTCGTTGGAATATTTCGAGCGAGGCGGCCGAAAAATGTCGACATGACAGGATTTTTTCGGTTACTGCTGATAGCCCAGAATGAGAAACGGGTAAATGAAAGGGGTCGGACTACGACAAGATGGGGATGGTAACAAATGCGTCCATCTCCCCGAATTCTGGGCCCACCACCTAACGCAAAACCAAGTCGCCTCGCACTAAGGAACACCCCGAATAATCGACGACCCCCGTATTGTCAAGCTGCGCGTGTATATTTACCGTTCAGCGGGATTAATAAGCCTAGAAACACACACCAACGTAACTCTCGGAGGGGCGATGAGGGTCTTGTAGAGCCAGCGAGCTTGGAGTTGAGGGCGACAACGCCAGAAGGGCAACATTGTGATCGCTTTGACATAGAGGGGATACAGCAGCACCGTTAAGAGGTCGTTAAATTTAAATCAGAATACGGAGGAAAACGAGCGCGTACCTCAAGGCGTACCTGACGGACCTGTCATCCCGATAACATCGTCAGCATGCACAGCGGAGTATCCGGTGGCGGAGCTCATCCACCTGACTCACAAATCAACGAAATGAAGATTTAATCTGTCTCAAACGGATGGTACGGCCGCAACATGTAAGCACAAGTTGAGAAAGGAAATAGGTAACTCATCGAGATGTTTCGCCCAGAGAGGTTTAATTTGTACGGGACCCATTAGCACATCGTGATCGGACGGCTGAGTTAGCTCGGGGAGCTCGGTGGTGTGGGTAGTGTCGTACTCGAGGCTGAGATGAAACCACCTCAGACATGTGGTGCCCAGAAGCCCAGAAAAACTTCTTCGGTATTCGCTATGATGGATATGGAGGGTGAGTGGGCACTCACACAGAAGATAAAACCGGGATCCTAGGGTGAGCCGGCGTCAGGGGATGTGGGCACTGGTCATTCTCTAATACGAACCTCGCGACAAGAAACCGGAGCCACGTCGATGAGACGCTGGTCAACTTATTGGATAAACACTTGTCTGGAGTGGGAAAGCACAGGACGGGCGATGGAGGCAGTGTCCAGTCACTCAATAAAATCAAGCTTCAGTCAAGCATGCGAGGGGACCAGGACGTACATCACGGGCTCATGGCGCGCTCACAACTCCAAAGACATGACTTGAGACTACTCGAGTAGCGCCCGAAGCAACGTAATCGCTCGTGAGTGCATGTTACGCACACCTTGTCTGCTCGATGCTTCGCGCCTTCGCACAACGAAATTTTGGCCCGGAAATGCTTTGGAATCCCCACTTGCGTGAAGGACATGAGTAAAAGAGCGCTGGGATACACCTCGCGCTAGCGTAAGGCGCGTTTAAGCGACGCATTCCTGTGTTTATGTGTCGGATTTGGATCGCAAATAGCAGGTGTCATATTCAATTGCTTCAACCTGACACTCGGCGAGATGGATGCGAAAGGCGATGCGAACGGGCAGGCGAGACTTGAAGAGATATGAAGCGGAGGCTCAGCGTCGAAGGAGGCCGCGTCGCGCCAGCGATGATGGTAAGAGGAGAAATGGGAAGTTAAATAAGCGGCGGCGGGCTCAAAAATCTCCAAGTCCAAGTCCAACTGAGGGCCTCGGCGCTTACAGCAGTTTGCAAAAGTAATGGCACTGCCCCCACTGTCTTCTTGAATCGTATCGATCTTCGCACCTCGATATAGCTCCTTGTACCTCTCTCTACCGATTGCGGGGGACTCCTCTGTTTGCCTTGATATCAACTTCAAAAATTACTCAGTTTCAAGGATATCGGACCAGAAATGGATGAGAACGAGTTGTTTAGATCACAGGTTCAAGGCAGGTGGCGGAAATTTTGGAAACCGAAATTAATTATAACTACCCCCGTTGATGGGTATGGGTTGAAGGCCCTGCTTAACCGCCTTCTAACGCACCTAGGACCAAGTGAAACGGTTGAGAATTGAGCGAGAAACAGGCTTGGCAATCCGGTAGTTTTTAAATTGCTCTTTCTTATGAAAATAGGGGCAGTGCCATTACTTTTGCAAACTGCCGTAAGACAATGGTGAAATAGTCGTGAAACAATCGTGAAACAATCGTGAAATATGCGCCCTATATCCAGCCGATATCTAGCCAATATATGATGTATTGAGCGAATAATACGCAGCCAATATTTAGTCCAATATCCGACCAATATTTGGCCAATACATCTCGTATTGGCCGGATATTGGCCGGCGCGAATTCGCCTCAAAGTCCGGTGCGATATCTACTCAGAGACCGGGTGCGATACATCTCCACCGGTACTGTATTATTACGATCAATTCGACAGTCACGGGTCACGGACCCCCCTGTCGATGTCGAAATATGACAAGATCTGCCGTCGCTTCGCTCCGGCGGGTGCTCACTTCGTAATCTAAGCACTTTTAAAATATTGATACTCAGAAGGGTTTCGGTCCGTTATAAATTCAACCACATCCGAAGCCCGGACTCTAGTCTTCCACTCCGCCTCGCTGGTGCAAATCATCTGTCTTATTACTCGTGGACTACAGTATACAAAGGGACTGGAAAACGAACATGTCCATGACGACGTGAGCATCGTAGACTTGCCCCACATGGATATAAGTAATAGTAGCAGCAGTGAGATTATCAAATTAAAAATACGAACTGCCTGTAGGTTGTGGAATTGGGGCGAATAGATTAGTGACACCGAAATTTGTTGATCTAAGAGGTAGCAGCGCAACACCACGCCGGCACGCATATCTGAGTGGAACACGCCGGAGAACGGCGTGAACGCGGTCCGCGCGCTCGGAAGAACAACCCTTGGAGAGTGAAAGCCTCATTCAATATCCAAATCAGTGAACGGGAGGGAACGTGCACACCTGGAAGGGTAAGAAGGGGGTATAAAGATGTCAACTTCGAGGGAAGTGGAGGTCTCCATGACGAGGGTCACGCCGAGAACGTGGAGTTGACGAGAGCAGTGTGGGAAAACTGCAAACTTAGTTAGTCACAGACCCGAGAAAACGGCAGCAGGTACTTGGTGAACGGCGAGTAGTGGATGAAAGGCACGTCACGGAGCTTGCACTGGAGCACGTTCGATATCCCTGCGGGTTGTCAGCGTTGGATGAGGAAGGTAAGCGGCGGCGTGGCGAGAGGAACGCACGTAAGGACAGGTGGAGCCGAAGCCCATCACACCCGCTAGCGGCTTGAGCACAACAATGGCGACGCTGTGAACTTGATCAGCCATACAACTGAAAATGAACGGCAGCGGATACTTGGCGAACTGCGAGTGATAGATGGGCACGCTGCGGAACTTGCCCTTGGGCGTGTCGAGTGTCCCTGCCGGCTATCAGTGTGGGATGAGGGAGGTAAACGCTGGGCTGAACGACCATCTAATTTCGTAGTCCGTGCGTAGAAGTGCCCGAGCTCGTCTTCGTGCGAGAGCCAGGCGAGGAGGGTGCCGAGTGCAGCGTTGTTGACCTAGGTGTGCTATTGTCAACTGAGCGGGCAGATGGGCAGGGCTACGTACGGCGATTGCGGAGCCTTGTTGAGCGCGCGAGGGATGTGGAATAGTTAGCTTGCAAGGAGCAGTGAATTTTGAAGACTCAACGCACTCTGGTGGGATGTGCCGCGTCGCCGCTGTGATGAAACACTGAAAAGGGAGGCGTGAGAAGGGTTGAGGTCCAGCTTCGAACGGGTAAAGAACACACGGATATTTCACCGCAGTGGTCGAAGTAGGGTCAATCAAATGCCGGTGAGGGATCAGTCCCGGGCGATGGTGTGAGATGATTGACTGACCAAGTGCCAATCCCAATAGAGAGTGCGGGAAGAAACAAAGATCAACTGGGTCATGGGGAGCTAACCCCCGGGACGTCTGCTAAAATGTGAGTAATCGTGATCGTGAGCGGGATTAGCTTATACTTTCCGACGCCAGTGATCGACTGGACATTATTGAAAGAAAGAGAGGATAGGGAAGAGATGAAACGGACGTGGCATGGGTTCAGCGGCAGCCCCAGGAGTTCGGACGTCTTGAATCCGTTGAATAGCGCAATGTAGCGGGCCTGAGCAATCTTGCGGACGGTTAGATGTACAGCGTGAGATTTTGCGGCGGCTTGATGAGCAAGGCCAGAACAATTTCCGCAGTGAATGAAATTGAATGTTGAGGAAAGCCGGTGCCATCAGAGTCATTTGGGTGAGGCAAAGAGTTGGTCTGTCTTCGAAGCTTGAAGAGAAGAAAGTCGTCACTGAGGATGGTAACCTTGGTGGCCTTGACGGATGGCGCGGATCGGCTTGCTCCGAAAAACGGGGGACGGAACGGAGCTGACGGCATCGCTGGGCTTGAATCGTGCACGCACTGGCTGGGGTAAGGGAGGAAAGGTGCTGCTGGAGGGCGGGAAAAGGACGGGTGCGAGAGGAAGGGGAGGAGCGAGGCAAGATCAGACAGGTCGGCCTTTTGAGTGGGATTTGAGCGCTCGATCGTACACCCATCTGAATAAGTGGCACGTCCAACAGCAGCACAAAGACGGGAAAGCTGAAGTTACTTTTTGATATTCAAAAATAAATGTGCCATGAGGCGAACCGAGGCAGCGGAGCTTGGAACCAGGATCCAAGGTATCTGCTTGAGATACGAGTCACTTGAGGGCCAGCTGCTCGGGAATCATGGCACAGCATAAGAAGTCGCCTAACACCTAGCCAGTTCGCCGCCGGACATGAAGCATCTAGGGAGTTGGCGGCGGGTACTAGAGTGGAGCACCGAGGATGGATCCGAGTCGCCGGTCGACGTGTTGACATTGCATAGCCTCGAGAAGTCGCGGGATTCGGCAAGTCTGATGAATTAACGTCAGTGGCCCTTGCGCGGCGGGTTTGTGGGCGGCAAGTGGCGGGCGGCGAGATGCGGAGGATCACGGGTATGATGGGCAAGCACGTACAAACTGATACGAACCATCTGCTTATAATACGAGTAATCGGGGTCACGGGTCACAGAGGGGTCTGTCGAATGCAATTTTCGTCACGACCAACCCAAATTTCTCTGAACCATGCTAAAACCTAAATTTGCATCTCGGATGTCTAAATTTTGAAGGGTGTCACGCCAAAATTCGGTGGTTGTCGAATTGTCGAACTGGTTTTTGTGTACGGGTCACACCCCCTGTCGAATTGATCGAAATAATACAGTAGTTCAGATATATGGCTGATATATCACCTTAGAGATCTTCTTATCTGGGGTAGTAGTACCGCTTATCCTCGCTTGTACAGAACGCGTATCGGGTGATCAAATGGCGGGCTGACATAGCAGCTCGATGTTGATGAAACGATGAGCTCGAGCTCCCGGCGTCGCCATCAACGATGAGCACGCCGTTTTGCCAGTTTAGCTCCGACTGCTACAATAATTCGTGTCCGCCCACATACAGCATACTGTACTTTTTCGATCAATTCGACAGGGGGTATGACCCGTGACCCAAAATACCATTTCGACACTTCGGCAACCGCCGATTTTTGCCGTGACACCACCCGAAATTTCGACAAATTTCGACACCCGAGAGCAAAAATTTGCCTTTTTTGCGTCGCTGAGCACGATTTAGCCCAACTGTGACCAACTTTGCATTCGACAAACCCCTTTGTGACCCGTGACCCCCTGCCATATTTCGACACCGGCAGGGGGGCCGTGACCCGTGACTGTCGAATTGATCGAAAAAGTACAGTACTTATGCGGAGGCGTGGATCGCTTCCATTTGAGGCTAATTTGGTACGAGGGTGTTTATTCGGGGGTGGGTCCTCTGTTTGCGTATCTCCTTTTCTTCGGCGGGACGGGGTGTTTCCGGCGCATCGTCGTCGCCGCCGCATGCCTCTTCCTGCGCAACAGTGCAGCTCCGCGTTGGCACCAGCTCAATCGGGCTCTCTGCGCCAGCGATCGTATGTCGCTTGCACATCGTGGAGATCCTGCGCATGCATGCGATTCTGCGATCGTGCTTCGCCCAGCGCATGTGGCCGTCCCTGCGTCGCACACTCCCGCCTCTCCCTCCTTTCACTCATTCCCTCAGTTCTCATCTGACCTCATCCTATGCCCATCCTATGCTCGCTCGCTGACCGCGTCTCTTCGCAGCATCATGCATGTCCGCCATACGCCTCCTGATTCCAGACACTTTCTTGGCTGGACTATCCGCCGGTTGATGCAGAGCATTCGAGGCCGGCATCGGTGTTCTGTTTTCTTTTCGGTGGGTAGACCAAGCTGCGTTTGTGTACACGGTCGCGCTTCATGCGCCTGGACCCGGTGTCCGAGTCAGACCCTGCGGGATCATCGGCGGTCATCGCACGCGGATGAAACGGATTTGGTCACGCCGAATTCTCCAGCGCCGTCGAGCCCGTTATTGCGCTTCACGAGCCTCGCTCCTGTATCGTATTGCGCTCGCTGACGCTTGCACCTCGCGAGCGCCACGATGTACTTCGAGCAGGTCCTGCACCACCTCATCACCGTATGGCCGGTTCGTTCGCGCTGCGTGCGGCGCCCGTCATGGTGCGCGGATGATGCCGATCCTCCTGCCGCGCCGTTCCGCATCATGGGAGCGCATTGCGCATGCTTCCGCCCGTATCCCGGTGTACGCGTTGGAGCAGATTTCTGCGGATGCTAGCTGCCCTTCGTTCGCGCTCAGTGCTGGCTCGTCTAGCCTTTATTCGCTGGCACCGAGTTTGTGCCCTCGCATCCCTGGCCCTTCCCCCTTGCTCGCATACTATCTGTCCTTCCTCATCCTGTGATGTCCCCTTCTTCTTTATCTTGCAGATCCTTTCCTATTCGTTCGTGTTATTCCCCATGTTTCTACACCCCGAGCTTTGTGTATCTGTACCCACGGTCAAACACGGGTTGCTTTCGTTAATCGCAAATTACTCCTTCGTCCGCGACTCGCGCTTCGCAGGGCGAGCGGCGCATCGACGCGCCGTTGGGTGCGAGCGCTGCCCCGGTTCGATTTCCGCGGCGATATTTGGATTGGGCCTGTCGTCTCGGCGCGGTGTTCGCTGATGCTGGCGCGGCCCGCTGCCAGTCGGGTTGGCTGTAGTAGCAGCCCAAAGTTAACACTTAACAGTAGCATTTTATTCGAGGGCGGGCATGTTACATCTCCGTTTTTAAAGCACGCTCACCAACAAGCATTCCAACCTGAAGGGATTTCATGGGAATGCATGCTCCGCACGAGAGCTTATTGGTGGGTAAAATGGGATATTAGCTGTGAAAAAATATAATGGAAGCCCGGTTCGAGCCCCCGGGTCGAACGTCCTCCTGCAGTGGGGTGTATCACAAGGTGCAGGCGCGGACTGTCCGCCATCGACCCGATACATGTCTGGCTTTGAACTCGATTATATGTGAGCTTCCTAGGAACATCTAGGACTTGGAGGATAGGTTTGCGGGATGGCAGAAAGAAGCTGCCTAGAGTCTGTCGTTTTCATTTTTTCCTTCACGGCTCGCTAATGGAACTCGTTTCGGAGCACTCATAAATTAATCGGCTCGTATGTTCTCTCGTATTCGTACAAATTCACGCTACTAGGTTCTATCGTTCCGCGGCAGCAGCGGATGTGGCTGACGCTCGACGCGCTCAGCAGTTGTTGGGGCCGCAAGCACCCTGCAAACGAATCAGCGCCTGTACGTGTACACCGAACTAGTAAACCCCGCTGGCCATGGGTACTCACACCAACAAAGCGGTAGCTCTGATCACTCGGGTCGAGCACCTTGCAGAAGCCTGTCGCGGTGAACGTGTTGCTCGAGCTCTGGCAGCTACATGAGCCGTCGCCGTGCGTGATCACAAAGCAGAACTGGTTGTCAGGGGTCGTGCCGAGCCCGGTGTTCGGGATGAAGACGGAGCCGCGCCCGGCCTCTCCGAGGCAGCCCGGGTTGCGGATGTCGACGCCGATGCCGCCGTTCTGAGTGCAGCCGGCGTCGTCGAAGAAGTTCGCGCTGCGAGGTGCGGGGCACATGCGTGAGTGGCGCGGGCTGCGAGGCGCATGCACAGAACTCACAAGAAGTCGGCCTTGGCGACGCTGGCAGCGGCGACGAGTGTGAGGACGAGGTGTGTGGTGGTGGTGAATATCATCGTGTTAGTTGAAAATGCAAGTAGAAAACGGTGTTGGTGTGAGTTGAGCGGGCTGGGTTGGGTTCTGAAGAATTCTGTTCTGCTCTCCATATCTTTTATAGCCTCTCCTGCCTGGAACTTTGGCCGCGGCGGCCATGTTGCCCCGTACGGATGTTCGAGTTATCCACCTCGCTCCACTAATAGCACTGTAAGTGAAAGAAAATCGGGGATAGAGATGGGCATCCACCTCTCTCCACCAATGGCAATGCAAGTGAACAAGCGCCCCGGGTAGAGATAGGCAACAAATGTAATCTAAACTGTCCCTCCCACGCATTGTGGGAGCTGTCGCCGTTTTTCGTCGGCACGTGTGTTTCGAGCTATCCCACCGTTCCGCGTGTTTCAAGCTATCTCGTACGTAGACAAGCGCTCATTTCTTCGCCCTATTCGTACGCGGCGCCGGTGGAGCAAGTGCTGAACAAAGTGGAGCAGTCAAACACCAGCGCCGATGCTGTTCACCGCGGGAGTCGGCAATTGCACTGCTCGTTAGAGCGAATTACCTTGCTTGCAAGGTCTGTCCACCCTCATAATTGAACCGCATTTTGTAGAACCCGATGATCGTTTTCTCCTGAGCCAATGGGTCCTGGGAATACTTCGCCTTCATTCTCGATTACATACAGTGGGTAAAATTCGTGCTTCTGACACATTGCCGGCTATTGCCGGGTCCGCACAGTCGGCAGCCTGTAGCACGAGCGCGAGCAGGAGCTGGCAAGACCCCATGTGTCAGTTATTTTGTCAAGCAAGGTCTCTTCCCACATAGTCGGAGATCCCCAGTTACCTTGCTTGTCAAGGTCTCTCCACACTCATAATTGGCTCTAATCTTGCCCCACCCATTGATCCTAGTTCTCCCGAGCCAATCATACAACTTTGCTGTCCTCGTTTACATACGGTGGGTAAATTCGCGGGTGTTACACAATTATTACGCATTACCGGCTAGTATTGCCACCCGGGTGCCCACACACAGCAATCTGCAGGACCAACACAATTGAACAGTGCAAGCAGGAACTGGAAAGACACCAAGTTACACTTATTTTTGTCAAGCAAGGTCTCTTCCGATGTAGTCGGAGCTCTCTAGTTATAATTGTATAACGGATATTACGTCTCTTGTGCCGTACGGATCGAGTTATCCCCTTCGCTCCACTAATAGCACTGCAAGTGAAACACAATCGGGGGTAGAGATGGGCATCCACCTTGCTACACTAATAGCAATGCAAGCGAACAAGTGCCCGGGTAGAGATGGGCAACAAATGTAATCTAAACTGCCCCTCCCATGTACTGTACTACTGTACTGTATAATTACATCAATTCAACCGGGGGTGTGACACGTGACCCAAATTACCAGTTCGACCATTCGACCAGGGCCGAAATTTCACGTGACAGAACCGAAATTTTCGAATTTATGCATTACGGAGGAGATTTTGAGCAGTTTTGATGCCTGCGTGACGAAAAATACATTCAACCAAGGGGTGGGTGATGCATGACGAAACCAATATTCGCGATCAATCAAGAGGGGAGTGATGCATGAAGGTTGAATTGAATGTAATAATACAGTATTTTTTCATTCAATCCGACCAGGGGGGTGACACGTGACTTAAATTACCGATTCGACCATTCAATGGCAACCACGCCATTGGCGATCATCCACACTCCTGCTGTGTCGAACACTGCACCCCCTCCGCCTGGCATCGAGAGACAAAAAGGAAGCAAAAAGGAAGTAAAAAGGAGCGTAAAAAGGAGCCAAAAAGGGTTACTGTGAACAGCCCTAATGGCAAGAGACGAAGCAAGAGCAAGAAACGGATCACGTTCAAGATCGCCAACCCAACTTGTGGTCTCCGGGAGGAGGTAAGCATTATATATCACAACATTGCCAACTTGAACCACCATGAAATCAGGGCCAGATAAATACTCCCGGAATTTATGGGGAACGCGAGCACCATTTGAGACTGCCGCAACTCCGCCCCATGATTTGGCAAAGTTCATTTTCGGGCGACGGGCGCGCGTGAAATGATTGAATACCCATCCAGCAATCGGACCGTATTGTGTTGTTGCGGGCGAAGATGGGTTTCTTGGAAAAATTGAAGTCGTGTTTCAGGATTTCTGTTTTTGTTTCGGGGCAGCTCATATGCAGAAGAAAACAACCATCCCCATTCCAGCTTCGAATGCGTACTACAGAGGAAGTAGTAGAAGTCTCGGAGGAACTCAAGGTAGGAGGGATATTGGACATCATTGTATTCAATGTCGAGTTAGCAATAGGCGACATATTAACGGTAAGGGTATCTGATGACGATAATGACATCGGTAGAGATGAAGTGGGGGTGTTGATATATACATTAGAATGAAATAAAGGTGCATTACTTTTGAATGAGAAAACATGAGCTACCCCCCTTATTTTGGAAACGCGGACGCGAAAACATTCTCATATGGATGCACACGTGAGGCGTTGAAGGCCTGGATGAACCATGCGGCCTGCGCCTCGGTCTTGAAAGCACGCGCCACATATTGTTGGCCGTAGCGGTGGGCGTGCTCGAAGGCTTCGTGGAGATTGTGACCCGACAGGACATCTCGCATCATGGCACCGGCCTGGTTCGTAATATCCTGTTTCCAGTCCCACGGCCCGAGATACGCCTCGGCCGCAGGATTGCACGGAGCAGGAGGCAGGCAGCTTCGGGCAAGTCCAGCGCACTGGGAGGTACTGGCACAAGGAGGATAACCAAATAACTAATGGCCAAACATCGAGAAAATATGGAGAAAGTATTTACAATAACTTTTGCATGTTCCTGCCCAGAAAATGTGGAAGCATATTCATAATGGTTTGTCCATGATGTGGGACAGAATATGTGGCACACATTCAAAGTATCTTTCACTTTTGTTGTGGATGCCTTTACAATAGGTTTACTCAAATATTACAGATGTCCAAGGGGGAAATATGTTGAAGACTTTCGAAATAACTTTTCAATAACTGTCTGCAGCATACCCAAAATTGAATTAAAAATGGATACCTAATTGTTCTCTGATATCTTCCAGGGTCTCTTTCCTGTGTTTTCAGAGTATATGGCCACAGAATATCTTGAACATGCACAGAAGAGAAGAAAGATAAATTTTAAATGTCTTCTGCATGTTCATTCACAGAAAATGTGAAACTCATTCAAAGCGTGTTTCAGGGGTGTTCTAGATGTCTTTTAGAGTTTTTAATAAATTTCTTCAGCATACTTGGGGCCACAATAATGGAAAGGCATAGAAGACTACTTTAAAATTTCTTTCCTGTGACTGACCGGAGAACACTCAAAAGGTTTGCGGAAAATCTATTGCATAGCTTCTATCTATGTTTTGCATCCATGTTCAAGATCCTTCCAGAGTATGCAGTGTGATTTAGGCAGGAACATGTAAGAAATATTCAAAATCTTTCCAAAATCAATGGACACAAGATACCAGAGAGATACTGTGACATTGTCACACCATATGTTCTCAGTACCTTCCGAAAGATAAGCAACGAGACACATTGACTGAATTAGGGAACAGATATTCAAAATGCTTAAATGAGAATGATGGAACAGATATTTTAGGGGTTTACATCAGAGGCATGGAACAGATATTTTAAATGTTTACATGCAATGTGCTGCAGACAGATATTTAAAGGTCACCTCTGCTAAGTATGGAGAACTTATGTAGACAGTGCCGAGCGGCATATGAAATTCTCAATGGCCATCCATGGCCATGGCAAATTCTTGACCCTAGCCGTTTATCATGCATACAAGGTGGCCAGTCAACCATGTTCAGGAGTCAAGTTTCCTGCCGATACAACTTGCTGGTCCCAGCTCACTGGTTCCATCTCCTGGCTCAAACTTTGCCACACTACCAGGTGGGTCCAGGCTCACACAGGAAGGATAACCAAATAATCCAAGCTGGAATACTGGAAAGATATGCAGAAAGTACTTACAATAACTTCTGCATATCTGTGGGCCCAGGGTGGAGAAAGCATTCAAAAGACACTGCAAAGATATTCTAATCTAAGAATATCTTCTGAATGCTTTCAGCGTCTTTTGAAAAATTCCAAGACCAAGATATGCAAAAGTTATTGTAAATACTTTTCCAATGTCTTTTCCCTATTTTGGCCTGGGTTATCTGGTTATCCTCCCTGTGTCACCATAGATCCCTGTGTGATGTGTTTGTGGCGATACCAGTGGGTAACTTGCTGTTACAATCCTCCGTGTTTCCCAAAAAAACTGTTTTACATTCAGTGGCTTGTTTGCACTGGGGTGAGTTTTCAACCAATTCTTGACACTGCAAGCAGCAACATTGATCTTTCGACCGAGGCAGCAATTCTCGATGCTGGGGTGAGTTTTCAACCAATTCTCGACACTGCAAGCAGCAACATTGATCTTTCGACACAGGCAGCAATTCTCGACGTAGGGGTGAGTTTTTGGTCAATTCCCGACGCAGGGGTGAGTTTTCAGCCAATTCTCGATGCTGCAAGCAGCAACATTGATCTCTCAACCCAGGCAGCAATTCTCGATGCTGGGGTGAGTTTTCAACCAATTCTCGACGCTGCAAGCCTCAACATTGATCTCTCGACACAGGCAGCAATTCTCAACACTGGAGTGAGTTTTCAACCCATTCTCGACGCTGCAAGCAGCAACATTGATCTCTCGGCCCAGGCAGCAATTCTCGATGCTGGGGTTTCCTTGCCCTCAGCGAGTTCTATGCGGCTCCGAATTTTCGAAGGAATTCTCAACACCTGCCGAATTTTCACCAGGTCCTTGTGTGCTGGAAATTCTGCATGCAATTTTGGACACCAGCTGATGAAATGGAGGGTCTGAGCTGGATACAGCCCAGTTTTGTTGCCCTTAAGGCTACCAGTAGGCGAGGAAGGGGCAGCCTGTGCCCATGCTACCGTAGCCATGCCAGCACGTGTCGCCCGTTGATGTGAATGGACGGATGGATCCGGGACTCAGACTTGTTGTTACCTCAACCAGCTTGTACTTGCTCTATGCTACATTTGCTCTCTATTTGTATTCACATTTCTACATACGGATAGATGCCTGTGTATTCAACTTCAGCTCCTCCATCAGATATATGGGGATTGGACTGAAGTGGAGAGCTAAACGACCTATTTGAAGCATCAGAAATTGAAAGTTTGTAACAAAGTGAGTGATGCTTGCCTGGGCTGCAGCACGAAGGGATTGTACACCGCCATATATATCCAGTACACCGTGTCCATGCAGTAGAGTAGGCAGGGGTCAATATTTCCCAGGAAGTGCAACTAATGTACAAATAGTCAGTTTTGCTAATTACAGAAAATAGCGGCAAATGACTGACCGATATCGCGCTGCCACTGTGTCGCAAGGAGAATTATAAACTAGGCTAATAACCGAAATCCCGTGGGGAAAATGGACTGGCAGAGTCCCATGAAGGAAATCAGAACATCGAAAAATTGTAATAGCGCCAAGTATACTGGCTAGGCCAGCGGCAAAACGGTGTGGGGCAGCTCAATATGCATGCATATCATATGCCATGTCCGTGCAGTACAGAGTGCCACAGTCCGATGATATATCGACTCCTGGGAGAGGTTAGCACCCGAAGTCGCAGGGAGAAACGGACTGGCAAGGTCCCACGAAGGAACTCAGAAAATCAGCAATGCACAACAGGACCAAGGATACTTGCCAGTGCAGCTCAGCGGGACATCTTTGTGCTCATACATTGCATCACTTCCACACGGTACTGAGAGAGCCACTGAATGTAAAACATTTGTTTGGGAAACACGGAGGATTGTAACAGCGAGTTACCCACTGGTATCGCCACAAACACATCACACGGGGATCTATGGTGAGCCTGGACCCACCTGGTAGTGTGGCAAAGTTTGAGCCAGGAGATGGAACCAGTGAGCTGGGACCAGCAAGTTGTATCGGCAGGAAACTTGACTCCTGAACATGGTTGACTGGCCACCTTGTATGCATGATAAACGGCTAGGGTCAAGAATTTGCCATGGCCATGGATGGCCATTGAGAATTTCATATGCCGCTCGGCACTGTCTACATAAGTTCTCCATACTTAGCAGAGGTGACCTTTAAATATCTGTCTGCAGCACATTGCATGTAAACATTTAAAATATCTGTTCCATGCCTCTGATGTAAACCCCTAAAATATCTGTTCCATCATTCTCATTTAAGCATTTTGAATATCTGTTCCCTAATTCAGTCAATGTGTCTCGTTGCTTATCTTTCGGAAGGTACTGAGAACATATGGTGTGACAATGTCACAGTATCTCTCTGGTATCTTGTGTCCATTGATTTTGGAAAGATTTTGAATATTTCTTACATGTTCCTGCCTAAATCACACTGCATACTCTGGAAGGATCTTGAACATGGATGCAAAACATAGATAGAAGCTATGCAATAGATTTTCCGCAAACCTTTTGAGTGTTCTCCGGTCAGTCACAGGAAAGAAATTTTAAAGTAGTCTTCTATGCCTTTCCATTATTGTGGCCCCAAGTATGCTGAAGAAATTTATTAAAAACTCTAAAAGACATCTAGAACACCCCTGAAACACGCTTTGAATGAGTTTCACATTTTCTGTGAATGAACATGCAGAAGACATTTAAAATTTATCTTTCTTCTCTTCTGTGCATGTTCAAGATATTCTGTGGCCATATACTCTGAAAACACAGGAAAGAGACCCTGGAAGATATCAGAGAACAATTAGGTATCCATTTTAATTCAATTTTGGGTATGCTGCAGACAGTTATTGAAAAGTTATTTCGAAAGTCTTCAACATATTTCCCCCTTGGACATCTGTAATATTTGAGTAAACCTATTGTAAAGGCATCCACAACAAAAGTGAAAGATACTTTGAATGTGTGCCACATATTCTGTCCCACATCATGGACAAACCATTATGAATATGCTTCCACATTTTCTGGGCAGGAACATGCAAAAGTTATTGTAAATACTTTCTCCATATTTTCTCGATGTTTGGCCATTAGTTATTTGGTTATCCTCCTTGTGCCAGTACCTCCCAGTGCGCTGGACTTGCCCGAAGCTGCCTGCCTCCTGCTCCGTGCAATCCTGCGGCCGAGGCGTATCTCGGGCCGTGGGACTGGAAACAGGATATTACGAACCAGGCCGGTGCCATGATGCGAGATGTCCTGTCGGGTCACAATCTCCACGAAGCCTTCGAGCACGCCCACCGCTACGGCCAACAATATGTGGCGCGTGCTTTCAAGACCGAGGCGCAGGCCGCATGGTTCATCCAGGCCTTCAACGCCTCACGTGTGCATCCATATGAGAATGTTTTCGCGTCCGCGTTTCCAAAATAAGGGGGGTAGCTCATGTTTTCTCATTCAAAAGTAATGCACCTTTATTTCATTCTAATGTATATATCAACACCCCCACTTCATCTCTACCGATGTCATTATCGTCATCAGATACCCTTACCGTTAATATGTCGCCTATTGCTAACTCGACATTGAATACAATGATGTCCAATATCCCTCCTACCTTGAGTTCCTCCGAGACTTCTACTACTTCCTCTGTAGTACGCATTCGAAGCTGGAATGGGGATGGTTGTTTTCTTCTGCATATGAGCTGCCCCGAAACAAAAACAGAAATCCTGAAACACGACTTCAATTTTTCCAAGAAACCCATCTTCGCCCGCAACAACACAATACGGTCCGATTGCTGGATGGGTATTCAATCATTTCACGCGCGCCCGTCGCCCGAAAATGAACTTTGCCAAATCATGGGGCGGAGTTGCGGCAGTCTCAAATGGTGCTCGCGTTCCCCATAAATTCCGGGAGTATTTATCTGGCCCTGATTTCATGGTGGTTCAAGTTGGCAATGTTGTGATATATAATGCTTACCTCCTCCCGGAGACCACAAGTTGGGTTGGCGATCTTGAACGTGATCCGTTTCTTGCTCTTGCTTCGTCTCTTGCCATTAGGGCTGTTCACAGTAACCCTTTTTGGCTCCTTTTTACGCTCCTTTTTACTTCCTTTTTGCTTCCTTTTTGTCTCTTCCCCGCCATTTGGGTAAAAAGGAAGTAAAAAGGAGCTCAAAAAGGAGCTCAAAAAGGGCTCCTGTGAACACCTAGGCAATGGGATTTGGCAAAAAGGAGTCAAAAAGGCCCTCTTTGCATCTACGGCTGGTCCACGGCACGCCTCGGCAGCGGGCTCAGATTCAAAGTCCGATGTGTGTTCCTATTACTGATCATGCCGCTTGCCTCGACGCATACACATGTCGACGGGTAGCCTGCGCGCTGTCCTTCTTGAAGAGCTCCACACTCACCATCGACATATCTTGCGCCAGCGAGTTCGACGTCGTGCTCTTGACCTCATGTCGGACTTGTCGAGTGACACAGAGTCTTCGTCTTCGGCCTCGGCCTCGGACGAGGAGACTTCGAGCTCGCTCAGCGACATATCAGTTCTCACCCCAGATAGTCCAGATATCGAGATGCGCTCGATTGCTTCTTCCTCCTCTTCATCGGAGTCAGCAGCCTCCGATATATCCTCTGGTGTAGAAGAGGAGTTCTATCTCAGCTACGAGCACCGTTATCGGGCACTAATCTATGAAATTGAAACCACTCGTGTCCTTGAGCTGGGGCCTCCGGTCCCTAAAGTGTCTCAATTACCCCTTCTTGATCATTTCCGCGAATATAATATCAAATCCTGGCGCCGTAAACTGCGGGTGGACCCAAATGTGTTTGATTCCTTGGTCGCAATGATCAAGGACGATCCGATTTTTTACAACAACTCGAACAACCTGCAGTTCCCTGTTGAAATCCAGCTAGCTGTGTTTCTATTTCGCGCTGGACACTACGGAAACGCGGCGTCACCATACGATACTGCCACTTGGGCCGGGATGTCCGTTGGCGGAGTGGACAAGTCCACAGACCGAGCTCTGGTTGCAATCCTCGGTCTCCACGACGATGCAGTTGGCCTGCCAGAGGGCAAAGAGAAGGAGGCTTCCAAGCGATGGGTTGAGAGAGAAAGCTGTATTGAATGGCGGGATGGATTTTTGGTTGTTGATGGCAGCAAGATCCCGTTCTACGAACGCCCGGGCTTACACGGTGATGCCTGGTTTGACAAAGACAAACAATATTCCATTGACCTACAAGTAAGTTTTTATCAGATCTAAATACAACCGCCGTTCAATTTGCATAGGTTGTATGCACACCAAATGATTTGATGATACGTGATTACCTTGTCGGTCATACGGGCAGCGTGCACGATTCCTGGGTGTTTTGGAGCACACGGATATTCAAGGAGCATGACAAGATATTCGCACCCGGGGAATGGGTTTGGGCTGATTCTGCCTATCCAGTGGAAACCTGATGTGTCCCACCATTCAAGAAACCGATTCGCGGGGAGCTTGATCCTGATCAGCGAACATATAACTACCATCTTTCCAAAGTACGATTTAATACCATGTTTCATCCACGACATGCAGCGATGACGGAGGGAGAACTCTTCCGTGGCAAAGTTATGAAGGCACTGTTCGATAGTCCGACCAGTGGCGCTGTACGCTGCACTTGATATACAAATAATTTGATTCCCTGTTCCAGAACTACGAAGCGGGTATACTTGTCAAGTCAAGTAATGTAGCATGCTAAAGGAGAGAGCCAGCGAACGAAGGGGCGAAAATCAAGGGAGTGTGAGGTGCGTGTGGGGAACGTGGGAACGACATATCTATTCAGTACTCGGAGGCAAAATTGACATCGGCAAATCCGACGTCGGAGAAGGTAGTATTGTCATCGACGCCAAAAAGGCTGGGGTCAAATTCGAATGCATCCATATCCAATTGCCTGAGCCTCGCAGGCTCGGACGTCTGGTCCATTGCCCTGACAGTCGATGGGCCGGAGACCTGGGCGTTGCCCGAGAAGTCGTTGCCGAAATCGGAATTTCCAAATCCGGACGGCTGGGCGTTTCGGAAATTGTTGCCACCAAAAGCTTGGCGGCTGCCGGACTGCTGGTACTGGAGGCGAAGTGTTAGCATTCGGAGTTCGTGCGCCTCTCTTTCGCGCTCCCGCTGATGGTTCTCCTTCTGCGATGCAAAATCAAGTTTCCGCCGTTTATACTTCAATCCCTCGAGTTTTCGAGCGTGTTTTTCGCGACTGATGGCTGCCAAAGCTTCCGTTTTGGCTTTCATCTCCTCCGAAAATGCCTCCGCCCGGCTCCGTTTTGCTTTACCTCGGTCGGCGGTGGATCCGGGTTTGGCAAAGGGATTGGATGGAGTAGAAATTGGCTTTTGTCGCTCCTCCCATTCGTAGATTTCGATGAACGAGAGGACAACGCGGACGAGAATGAAATACCCACGTTTCGGCATCGAGCTCGGGGGTACCACTATTGCCATCGGAATTCGTGTGACGAATATTGTCAGCATCAGAGTCCGCGATATCGGTGTGCGTAATGGGTCCACGCGATCCACTTACGCGCTCCCACTCGATAGGCTTCAAGTTGTAATCCTCCTCCTCTTCGCTGCCATCAGATACCTCGATGTGGCGATGGGTGAGTTTCAGTGCTTCCGCCGCGACATCTAGACCCGGCTCCGAGTCGACAACAGTTGGATTGAAGTTGGGCAAGGTACGCCAGAAACCGTGTAGTCGATCCCAATACGGAAGGTTAAACTTTTCCTTGAGCTCATCTGCAGTGTATGTTATCTCTGTGCGGCGTCGGTAGAAGACAGATGCATACCTATCTTGTTGTAAATATCACTGTTCAGAGTAATGTCGCTGTCCTCGAGGCCTGCTCCTGTCTGGCCCAACTCCGCATTGAACTCTTTGTAGGTACTTTTCAGGCTAGAAATTGCATCAGCGCGGACTCGGAATGAAGAACAGGAGGGCGGACCGAGTGAGAACATTCTCGATAGATTTCCCGAGCTCGTCAAGCTTCGTTTGCACAGCATCGCGGAGCTTGTCATTATGGTCGACAGAGAAGACAGCCTTGGCCATCGCGGTGTAATACACGGATTTGCTGCCTTTTGCGACGCGCTTCTTCCTTCCCTCTTCTGCAGCTTCCTTCGACGAGTCAGAGAACAGCTTCTGACGATCCACGACGTTGGTCTCCAGCCAGTCGATGACACGCTCGATGCGAGGGTCCGACCATTTAACGCGGATGGTAGACTTTCTACCCGATGTCGCGGGCGCGGTGCCTTTTTTGGATGCGTCATCAGCAGCAGACGCGACATCGACAGGTATCTCGGCATCAGAATCCTCGAGGGCCTGTTCCGCGGACGCCTTGGCTCGATCTGTCTGGATGTGAGGACGCGAGGACGCGCGTGTCGGAGAGGCAGTAGGTTCTTTGTTTTTACGTCGGCGGCGTGGTGGTGTGCGATTGGGGTCCTTCGATTTCGAAGCCTTCTTAGGTGCCGTACTGTCCTTGCGTGAACGCGCGCGGTTACGAGGCGATGGCATATGTGTTACAGTAAAGAACGGGTAAGTAGGGTAAGGAGAGTGACAACAGGTGTGGTGGAAGAGAGCGAGAATTGAGTTTGAATCGGAGTTTGAAATCGATCCAAAGAGGAGCGAAAGAGGAGAGCAAAAAGGAACGCAAAAAGGGCCCTTTTTGAAAAATGGACCCAGTAGCCCATTTTGAAAAAGGGCCCTTTTTGGCTTCCTTTTTGTGCTCCTCTTTGCTTCCTCTTTGAAAAAGGAGAACAAAAAGGAGTGAAGACAGAGCAAAAAAGGAGTGAAAAATGGGAACCGTGAACAGCCCTATTGCATATGCTGGCGGCTTCTTAATCCTGCTTATGGGTGATCTCAATGGCCGAACCGGATCTCGAACCGCCACAATCCCCGACCCACCTCGCATTTCCAGGGACACCAAACCAGCGTCAACTCGGGGAAATTTCCTTCTCAAATTGTGTGCGGACTACGACCTTGTGATATTAAATGGTGTTGAACGCTTCGGTCCCAGAAGCGGAGAATTTACGTCCTTCCAAGGATCCCGTACAACGGTGATTGACTACGCAATCTGCTCAAGAAGCCTCTACCCCAAAATTACTGCCTTCAGCGTAGAGCCTCGGATCGGAGAATGTGATCATGCGGCCTTCACCCTCGAATTTGAGATGGACCCAAAGCTGATTGGTTCGGAATCGGCAAGGGGAACCAAAAAGCGTAAAAGACAAGAGGCAGTCCTTCCAGACGAAACGGAACTTGATCGGCTTCTGATCCAAACTGTAAATGCGGCAAAGGATGAATCTAAAAAAATCCTCCAGCTTTTCGGTCCCGTATATTTCGACACCAATCCTGTGCGTGTAACAATTTGGGGTGTGTGCAAGAATGCGGGTAAACATATTGCATCTGCGGGCGCTGCGGCATACTTTGGCCAGAACTCGGGTCTCAATCGGGCTGTGCGGGTCTGGGGTAATGCCACAAATGCGCGTGCAGACTTGGTAGCACTTCTCACTGCTCTCCAAGTGGCGTCGCGGACGAAGACTCTCCGTCTCTCGACGAGGTCTGAATAGGCTATCAAGTCCGTCAAATATTATGCGTTCCGAAATGCGGCGTGTGGGTGGTGATGTGCAAATGGGGACGTCCTCGAACTTATTGTTGAGGCAATTCAGGCACATTCAGCACCACTCCATTTAATCCACATAAAGAAGGATGAGTTTCACGCCGACCATAAGGAGGCAAGAGCCGCTGCAGCAAAGGCAGCTCTAGCCTTGCCTCGAGCAGCCGAACTTAACCGACACTCGGTCCCTATGCAACCGTTCACCACACAGGCCATCCATGCTGAGAAGGTGACTGCAGAAGTACCTGACGACTCCGGCAGCCCGGACGTAGCTCCACCGTCGCAACGCCTCCCTTTCCCCGCTGCTCACAGGGGACGCCAACGCTTGCACGAAATCCGAGAACAAAATCGGAAAAAAATTCTAGAAGCTCCTTCAGCAGCCGCGTTCTGGAAGGAAGTCAAGCGTCTAATCGACCCTGCACCTACCCCAGTATCCGTAACAGCACACAGTCTCAAGGAAGTCTTCGAGAAGCGCGTGAACCTACCACAAACCCTTCCTGAGTCATTCGATCTTCTCAGCATAAAATGAACAGGATGCTTGCGAATTTGATCCCAGAGGCAACCACAGACCCGACGCCGGAGGGATTCTTCTCTGCCCCGTGGACTGAGGCTAATATCGAATGGCTGAAAAATCACATTCGCACAGCGATGGACAGTGCATCGGGCGAGGATGCCATCCTATATGCGGAGATAATGGACATACCGAACACTGATCTATTATTCCTGTGCAATGAATGCATTCGATTGCGAGACGGGCCATCTACTTGGTTCAGAGCGGTTATAATCGGGCTGTTGAAGAAGGGGAAAAACAATACGGACCCAGATAGCTACCGAATAATTGCTCTGGAGAACTGCATGTTGAAGGTCTTGATGCTCTTGATCCATAAACAAATAATTGATTGAGAAAATGCGCGTGGACTCATCCCGGACTACCAGAATGGATTCAGAGAAGGATATCGCACTAGTAACAACCCGTTCATCCTACGCTGCGCAAAGGAATGGGCCCGATCAAAGGGACGTACCCTATATATTGCGGTAATGCGAACACATTTCCTTCAACGGATCACCCAACTTTATGGCTAAAACTCATACGCATGGGGATGGGAGGGCCTATATTTGACTGGTTGCGCATGCTCTACGCAAAGATGGAATACTGCGTCCGACACGGTGATCAGAGTTCGGCTGAGTTCAAAGCATTCATAGGATTACTCACTGGTGACCCTGCCTCGCCTGTCCTCTGGAATCTGTTCATGGCCGATCTTGGCATGGTCGACGACATAGACGATGTCATTCTGTCTGGAACGAGGGTTGCAATTCTGGGCCAAGCTGATGATATTCTCCTGATGTCACTCTCGCCTGAAGGATTGCAGCGCAGACTCAATGCCCTCAATGCCTGGTGCTCGTTAAATTTCATTGTCGTCAACATGATCAAAACAATAATTATGATTTTCGGCCGTGCACCTGTAGACCTCGTGTTCAAAACCGGAGATGTCCCTCTGGCCATTAAAGTTGCGGAGAAATATGTTGGAATGAACTTCAGAACAGACACCAGAAACGTGTTCGAAGATTACTACAAAGCAAAAGCGAGCACAGCGCGGTAGTCTATGCTTGCACCGCTCTTCACTGAGACTGGAATTATGCCCCTTCGAATCCGTCGCTTCATTCTACTTTTGGTTTATCTGCAATATCTTCTGTCGTTAAAACTCCCTCATTTTGTTCGGGCGGCTCTCAACAGTTCTATTGAACTTGCTGCTCAGGGAAAAAAGTCGTGCGCAGGAGATGTACTAATTGCGGCAACCAAGCTGCCATTCGCATGCCCCGTTCTCGATTTTGCCTCTGCCACGGAACTCAGTATTGAGAACTATCGGAAAGAGATCGAGACCATGGCACTGCAATGGCTGCAGGGTGAAGTTGACGAGTCAGTCAACCTCTACTTACTGCACGGCCGACATGAACCTCAAAAGGACAAGCCTCCAGCTCACAAGACTTTATACCTGAGGCCTACTTGTTTATGGTCAAGACACAGGAGCACCGCGAGGCGCTGACCTCCATCATGTTGTCAACCCACCAACTAGCCTTAGAGAAGTTGTAGTATACAGATCACGCAATTCAACCAGTTCCACGACACCAGCGCCTTTGTAGGTTTTGTACAACCCAAGTTGAAAGTCCAGAGCATGCACTATTGGAATGCCAGGCATGTCCTGATGTTCTAACTAAGCGGAATATCTTTCTGGATAAACTTTTGCGCACCGTGCCAAGCTTACAAGATAAATGATTGAACTCACGAGTGTTGAGCTCCTTCAAGCCATAATCTACGAACACGCAGCAATTGTCCTGGTTGGGAAATATGTGTACGATGTCCTTGAGATTTTTTATGCAACGCCCGTGTATCGCCCGAGTAGAACTAATTCCTGACAGGTGTGCAGAATTTCAAGTCCAAAAATATGCTTTTCTCTGATGTCTAGGCTCTACCGTGGGGCATGGGGAAACCTGTGGGGTCTGCGAGCTTGGTTTAGGTGTCAGGGAAGAGTCCAGGGGCGATGGTGTAATTTACGCTTGCTTTGTACACCGGGAGAATCCCTGGGCCCGGCATTCGTTATTCGGACCATGCCATGTAATGCTACCTACCTACCTACCTACCTACCAAGGGTGATCGCAAATCAGTCGGGAGACCGATTAAAACCGAACATGCCGGCCGGCGAAACCCTCGGCAATCTAAGGCCATTTCCGGCCATTTCCGGCCATTTGAAACCCTTGGAATGACCGAATTTCCAGGCTTCCGAATGAAGGGCCATCAAACGTGACTTTTGACAAAATGTGGCGGTGCCGCCGCTCGCTTTTTTCTTTTCTTTTGGAGTGTCGGTCTGCAAAGCATTCCAAGCGTATCCGCTGGTTAAATTGGGTCTTATCAATATAGCCGGGAAAGTGTCCAGGAGGAAATGCTGTCACGCACTGGTTTCAAGCCGTCGTGTGGGACTCTGGCCGTCAATCAAGCAACTCCGTTTTTTCGAGTGGCCGGCCGTATACCCACTAAAACCCCCTTCAATTTTATCCAGTCATCCGGCAGGGAATCTTCGTCAAGGAGCATGCTGCTCCAGGTGTTGAGCACCAACTGTTTTTTGATCGCGAGGGATCCAGACCGAGCTTGGTTCGTGAGCAGCTTATCCCGTTTGAAGGCGGAGTTGAGCACAATGGTTATGTATCTCGCTGTCAGATGCAGATGTGAACATTTCAAAGACTCTCTCGTTCCTTAACTTCCAGATCAGATGCATTGATGTCGACACAATAATTGTGAACAAGCGGTTCTGAGCCGGCACCGATTTACCTCTCGGCGTTTTAAATTTGGCAAGGCCGCAGCCAAGGAGTAAGTCCCAGTTTAGCTTGGACCAGGCGGTATATTTGAGCTTCCAGAGTCTTTCTACCAACTGCCATATTTGTTTCTGGCCAGGTGCATCACATTTTCGTGGGATTCTGGCACTCTACAGGTTATGTTGTGGAGGCATTTCCACAGAAAATTCGTGTTAGGCGGTGAATGTTGTTGGACCTGATTGAGGTCCAAATGGCGCTGTCAGTTGGTTGATATCCAAATGTCTCCTCGATGCAACAGCGGATACGATCGAGATTGGATGCTGTGGATTTCCGCGTTGGTTTATCTCTCAAGGATTTGATTATCTTCGTAAACAAGCGTTCGGTGCCGCCGCTCGTCATCTGAATTCAAGCTCAGATCAACCGGTCTGTCTACCGAAACTTGTGATCTCGTAGACAGACCAATTATCGGTCTAAGCTGAACGAGTTACAACACAGCCACTATTGCACAGCCCAACTATTTCCTTTTCAAAGTTAAATGTGACCGACTTTACTTTGACTCTGAAAACCTCAGCTCCGTTGATTAAAAGGACCATTATATAAATACTCGTAGTCTGCGTTGATTAAAATCCGATTAATCACCCTCATGTGTCCAGGTTTAAATGGGAGCAGGCGACAGTATAATCTTCACCTGAATATATGCAAGACTAAGGGTAATCCGACCTTGGGAGAATGCAGAGATGTGTACTCATCTTCTGTGCCGGTGGAGCTCGCTGGCATCAAACTTATATGGCACAGAGTACGTTGATACGTAAGCTGTGCATGGATCAGGGCAAGCCTTCCCCAACAGCCTAGGAACTCATCGAGCAGTGATCCAGCCCTCAGATGGGCCATTTTTTCTCTTCCTTGGGTTCCTCATCAAGATGCTGTTCAGGTGTTTTTCCGGTCAGACGTGTCGACCGAACCCTGTGTCGGCGGGCTCGGCGGCCAGTTAGAAGAGTTCTGGAAGGGACAAAAGCGGTTCCTCCGGTGCCACAGAATTTGCCCGCCACACGGTTGAATTCTCCCTTGCGCTAATCGCGACAGTCTGCGAATTCAGGCCCACCTGTTTTTTGTAGCCGGTCGGACACTCCTCATCAAGATGGTCTCAGATACCCTCACAGGAGGAGGACGATCAGGTTCTGCTGCGATCAGAGGCCTCGATCCAAGGAGTACGGAATTTGCATACAATGTGTGGACCTGGGAAAACCAAGGCAACCAAATTTAGTCTCTGCGAGACCAACAGATCATCGTTGTGGGGTTCTGTGTCCATGACGACTGATGCTCATCAATGCAGCCGATCCTTCAATGATGCAAGTTGCTGGCCATTTCAATGTATGCTGATTACCCTGATAACAAAATCCTCGTGTACTTGTTTTCCGCAGATTCATCCTTCATGGACCGACTGCACCGGAGCTGTGTGATAGCCAGTGCCTCAAGAAGCACTGATCCTTGCATTATGATCTTAATCCCTAGTCTGATGTAGCAGTTCCAGAATCCCCTGCCTCTCGTCCCCATCCAGCTACATCCATCTTGTTGTCCGATGCTCAACTAGACTTCACATGTTTTGACCAACTGTGTCTATTACCGACACTCGAACATCAGTGCTTCCACACATCTTGTCGGCATCAAGGGTGACTTAGTAGGATGCATATGAGTGCGATAACCAATTCTGAATATACATGATCATCGTTTCGTACCAACAGGGTCGGATGACAGATGAAAGTGGTCCCGGGATGAAAGATAAAATTGGTGACCAATGAGCTATGAATGTCACACGGTACTCTCATAAAAGAAGGTGCTCCCTACAGACTTTCATCACTCAAAAATGCCTTCCCAGCCCGGTTCCACACAGATTCGGTTCGACCACATGGTCACGTGCCTGAACATAGCTGTTCCTACCATGGAACTGCTTTCAAAGACTCTAAATACACCCTTCTCGGAACCTATATCAAACATGATACAGTCTCTATTGACTGCTGCCCAGGTCAATGTCCCCAATGAATCTCTATATTGAAGCTCACATGGTATCATAGACTGTCAAAAAGAACAAGGAGATATGTGCACAAATGCTGGAGAAAATACACAGCCTGCTCTATGCCATCATTCAACTCCACATAACCTCTGATACCGGGGTTGAATTAGCCCCCGAACAATCCGATAATCTGGGGAAATTCACTGAGAAGTTTCTTCATATCCACTTTTGTTGCTCCTGACCTTTGTGCAGGACCCTGCACAAGATCCACACCTTTTTTGAAGCGCAGCAGGAGAAAAGCAGGATTCAGCAATTCTTCCGACAAGGGGAAATGAACATGTTATTGAAGTCCTGTGATCTGGGACTTGAGCAAGCACTTGAGGCCTTCAAGGTATATTTATAGTGAATATTGTGAGCTCAATCACAACATGACTCTGGCAGATTGGCGGGATAGGCATTTTGGAGAAGGTCACAGACCTGCAGAAATATGCAGATGAAGCACACCAGAAAGTTCTGGAGTTGATTTCAGCCAATTCAGCTGGACAGACACCAGGGGCAAAAGCCAGCGCATGCGAGCGATGCGGAAACGACATGCGTCAAGCGCATGTCGTCCGCACTTGGTTGTGGCCTCGGATCAGTGATTGACAAAGATGTCAATAGCTGCTTTGGCACCTTTGTTTTTCGGGGCAAATTCAAAGGAAAAACAAAGGTGCCAAAGAGGTGATTGACATTTTTGTCAATCATTGATCCGAGGATGCGACTAAGTGCGACAACATGCGCTTGACGCATGTCGTTTCCGCATGCGCTGGCTTTTGCCCCGGTGAGAGTTCTGACAGAGAATCTTCGTGAGTAGTTCAGATCATTGCGAACACGGCAATCTCATTTTTCGGGCCACGTAGATTAGCAGCATGCCGTCCAGGAGCATGAACAGGTTGGCTTGTCCTTAGATTCCTGTCAAATATATACTGATTGTCATCTAGCTCGAGTTCACTTTCGTTGCTGCCATCTGCCCCCAAGATATTCTATGGCCAAGAATCTGAAGTTTCAGCTATGCTGCAAACCCTTAGGGAGGATTCACCAAGGATAGCAATATTAGGAGCTGGTGGGATGGGGAAAACAAGCCTAGCAAGGGCTGTTGTCCATCACCCTGAAATCTGTTCCAGGTACCAACAGCATCGGGTTTTTGTGGTTTATGATACTGCATCAAACAGTCTAGAACTTGCTGCCCTTATTGGGGCACACCTAGGGCTGAAGTCGGGGAAGAACCTCACCCAGCCAGTTATCCGCCATTTTGCTGGTGGCCCCCCATCATTGCTGATCTTGGACAATCTGGAGACGGTCTGGGAACCAACAGAGTTACGTGGGGAACTTGAACAGTTCCTGTCCCTGCTTACAGATATAGATCATTTGGCACTGATAGTAAGTGAGGCCCAAGCACTGATATCCCTAAATTGAAGATCCTCAGATCACAATGCAGGGGGCAGAAAGGCCATCGAAAGTCCAATGGACTCATCCTTTCCTGGCACCATTGGTCCCTCTGACACAAGAAGCGGCACGGAAAACCATCATTGACATTGTGGATGAAGGTTTCCCTATGGAGGACATTGACAAAGTCCTGGCCCTCGTGGATCGCATGCCTCTGGCAATTGACCTCATTGCTCATTTGGTGGACTACGAAGGCCTCACTAGTGTATTGAATCGTTGGGAGACAGAAAAAACCTCACTTCTCTCCAAGGGCCACAACAAGGGATCAAATTTGGACTTGTCAATTTCACTGTCACTGCAAAGCCCTCGAGTGACATCTTGGCCGCATGCCACTCATTTGTTGAGCTTGCTGTCAATCTTCCCGGATGGGCTCTCAAATACCGACCTTCTGCAGAGCAAGCTACCCCTTGATAATGTGCTTGCCTGCAAAGCTGCATTGCTGATGACCAGAAACGGTTGAAAGTACTAGCACCGATCCGGCAATATATGCAGAGAATGCACCCACCTACACCAGACATTGTCCAAACCATGCTGGACCATTTTCACAAATTTATCAAGATTTACACAGAATATTTTGGGACTGCTCCAGCATCTGGCATTGTAGCTCGGATAACAGCAAACTTTACAAATATCCAGCACATTCTAGAGAACCACATGCAGAATTTGCTGGCCCACCACTTGGATAATTCCAGTGTTATGGCTGATGTCATCCACTGCATATGCGAGTTTGTTAGGTTCAGTAGGCAAACCCGAAATGAGCAGGGCCATTTGATTCACCAAATTCCCAATATGCTTCACCTCAAAGACCCTGCACTGCAGGTTTACCTCATCACTACCCTGTTCTCCGGCAATGGACACTATCACATTCCGAATGCAGACCAACTGTTGGATCAAGCTTTGGAATGTTTTACACAGTTTGATGATCCAGATCTGAAATGTAGGTTGAATATCTGATTTCATTTGCTGCTGGATGCTGAAGAAATCCTCCGCCCAATAGGCCGATGTTACAATATGATGGCCGACTATTATCAGTTCATCAAAGAAGATTTTCCTAGAGCAATGAACTTTGTTCAAACTGGACTGGAGCTATCAATCTCAACTGGGAACACCAATAGGCAGTGTGAACTGCTGTGTACATTGGCGTGGATTGAGTGGCGAACTGGTGACCATTCTGGCGCACAGAGGCATGCAAATGAGGCACAGAGATTGGCCAAGGTTTCTGCAAATTTGTTCAGGGAAGCCCAGGCCCTGCAAATCGAATCCATCTGCTGGCGATCTCTGGGCAGTTATCAACAGAGCAGCTACCTATTGGGAGGAGCAAGAGACCTGCTCAAGCTCTGTAGCATGTCTGGAGGGTTGAGGGACCATAGCATCATGATCGACCAGGCCGAGGTCCAGCCGCTGAAATCTGAATATATGGAGGCCCATAATATTCAGACTCAAATCCTTGCTACATTCGACAAGCAAGGATCATATGAACATGCCCTCACCTCACTGAACATTGCCCAGATTGATGTTGAAATTGGGACATCGGTGGACAAAGTGCTAGAACATCTTCACAGGGCTGAATCACTCTTCAGCACAGGACAGTCAACTGGAATGGTCTACTGCAAAACCATCCGAGCAGCTCTCAGTTTGAGAGAAACTGAGTTCCAATCAGCAAGGAGCCTATTTCACCAGTGTGTGGCATTATCTTGGGGGAAAGATATCGAAGCATTGAACTACTGTTTGGCAAAACTTGGTGATATAAGGCAATGGGATCCAGTAGCTCAATCTTCTTCATCTACTTGGACAGTCATATTCCTGGCCCACAGTCTAAAATTTAAACAGCGGCTCGAGGTCCATATGGCACTGCAGTTCCTCGGAGATGTGTTCCTGGCGGATATGATGTGGATACAGCAACCAGCCTCTTTAGTGTTGCTCTAGAAGGATTTACATGGATGGATGTCCACCGCAGCAGGGCGGAATGCATGGTCCAGCTAGGAGATATCTCAAAGCAGCAGGGGGACACAGTGAAAGCTGCGGAGCTGTGGGATGCAGCAATTCTGTTGTTCCAACGTTCATCGCAGGGCAAACAAATTGCTTGTATCAATGAGAGACTTGCAGGGATCAGTGTTCCAGATCAGTCCCCCCATCCACCGGAGGTCCAACAAGCTTGAATGGGGGGCCAATAGATGGGAAATTTTGATTCTGGTGGTAGCAAATGACCACCATCCCACTGTTCGTTCGGACTCATTGTAATGTTGAATAGTCCCCCTCCTTTGTGTTTGCCCTTGTCTGCCTTGTCTGCCTTACCATTCAAATTCGTAATTTATTGGAACAGAAGTGAGCTGATATTTGATTCCTTTTTGGGTGCATGGAGAGGAATAAGAGAATTGTTGAGTGGGAGTGTCATAAATGTACTTTATTTTTTTATTCAATCCAACCAGAGGGGTGACACGTGACTCAAATTACCGAGTCGACCATTAGACCACAGCAAAATTCCGCATGATGCAAGCAAAACTTCGACCACCGGAGCAGAAATTTTCGATTTTATCCATTGCAGACGTGATTTTTGGGAATTTCGAGGGCCACGTGACACAAAATATAGGGTGAGTGACACATGTCAAAATACCAATATTTTCCATCAACTAAGGGGGGAGTGACGCATGATGGTTGAATTGAATGTAATTATACAGTAAGGATGTTGACAAGAGAGAGGAAGTGGGTGTGGTGTACAGTACATCACTGTGCTCTCTCACAGAGCCTCAGTCAGAAATGCAGTGCAGAGTTTTCGTCCCTGTTCTTACAATGTCAATCTCTGCGACCTGCAGATGGTTTGAATTTTGAACAAGTCCTGCTTTTTGACATCAACCATTATGAACTCGGCATGAAATTCAAGAGATGTGCAGCAGGCCCGAATGTCCTGCCAGACCGCTGGCTTGCGGATGTGCATGCTCTTAGATGGAAGGGAATGCAAGGAGGGAATAAGTGGGCATGGTGTACGCTACACCACTGTGCTTTATTAAATGGCTATGACCTCAGACAGTGTAACCGGGTTTGACTCTGGGCACCCGCATTGACATTGTCCAGAAGTTTCTTTCTTTGGCATGCCTTGCCCTCGGAATTGAGTGGAACAACGAATCCTCTCCTGAGAAATCAATCACATAAAGTATCTTTGAACTCGAACCTGAACCATTTCTAGGAACCTGCATGTGAGGTCGCCGCTCTCACTGGGCGCAAGGTGCAATATTCCAGGCCCGGAAATACAAAGGAAATTCCACGTATATTTCAAATCTTCCGGATAATTACAGAGTTTTTACGGTGCCTGTAAATTTCAAGGATATTTTAAATAATCTTGTGATTTGCTTACTATTTCCGGGTGCCGGAAATTTGAAATATCCTTGGCATTTCCTCGGCAAACACTTACTATTTCCGGGATCAGGAAATTTGATATTTCCGGACCCCGAAAATTGCATTCATATATGATCGCCAAACAACCTAAAAAACGTAATAACCCGAGGAAATCTTGGTCATCTGACTGTTAAGATTACACTTTGCTCTGATCCTAAGATCCCAATCCTAAATAAGGAGTAACTAGGACTTGCCATAAAGGGCAAATCCTGTTGTGATATCATGGCATGTGATCACAATCTACAGCAGCTAAATGAAGACCTATGTAGATACACTGTATATATTTACTCAAGCTATTTGGGGGAAAGACAAGCTCACAGTAAGCTGAGCAATTTACTGATAAATTATAAATGTGAATGGCTTTGAATTGTATCTTTAGGAACCAACAAATATACAGATCACGTGAAGCCTCGATTAATCGGGTGTTCATGTGATCTATTTTCATTTGTGAATAAGGGGGAAAATCATGTGTTGCACATAGAAATATGTACCACATGTGACTTGAGAGTGAGATCTTGCGGCTTTAAATTCTGTTCCAAATGAGATTGACATCGAGCATGTACTGCGTGAGCTGGATGTGTGACAGTCAAGTGAATAATACTTCAATTTATCAATTATGTAGAAACAGCTTGTGTGGTGGTGATAAAGATCTTTCAATCCTGGAATCCACCGAGGGTGGATTTCAGGTTGTCCATAATTTTGTAATTTCAGCAGAGATGAGCCTGAAATCTACAAATAAGTGATTAGATGTAACGGCTCGGAGTTGAAAAGGAGTCAAAAGATAGCTTACTTGAACTTGAGCGAGAGAGTTCTTGAGGGCAACTGGGATACACACAAAGCAGCTGCTCTGACTCCAGTCAGTACCCACTTATAGAATATGGGATGTGTGGGTACTTACTAAGTTACAGGTCCAGTGAAACAGATCGAGGCTACACACAAGTCAACAAAGTGCGGTACTCGCCGACAGCCCTACAGGCATTCGGGAAAAAAATCAGATGATGTACACGTAGTCGTGGAAAGAAAAGGTAACAAGGTGAGTGTTCCAGTTGAAACAGCATACCATAATTCATAGGGACATAGTTTCGGTGTTTTGGGGCACTAGAGATCATAGTCTCAGCGTTTCGGAGCTCTGTGCACAAACTGGGAATCAAGATAAGCCTTAGAATGCACAAAGCAATGAAAAAACTCACCCAATATATACTGTCATGATTTCGGCATTGCGGAGCAACTGGGGATGCATGCAGAGTTCTGGCAATCAAACCAACAATGTCAGGGTTTGAATGCACAAGGCAATGAAGAGACTCACCCAATTCATACCAACATAGTTTCGACGTTTCGGAGCAACTCAGGGTGTGCACATGAGGTCCTGGCAATCAACACAGCAAGGTAAGTGTTTGGATTCCCAAGGCAATGGAAATAAATAACTCACCCAAATTTGTACTGGTATGGCTTCAGCTTTTCAAAGCAGCTGGGGGTGTGCACACAATGTTGGCAATCAAAACAACGAGGTCAGCATTTGAATACACAAGATAGTAAACTTACCATCCATGGAGGCATAGTTTCGACCTTTTGATTGAGCCATGGCTGTAAGATAAAGTAGCGGACATACAAACACAGTTGCCCCACGTGATTTAGCCTTATTGAGAAGATTTCCGAAAATTGACCTTTTCTCTGTCCGAAATAAAAATTCTGGCTCAACAGTATTGTCCACATTGTTCAGACCTACTCGCTCGTGATTAAAGCTTGTGTAAAAGTGGGGAACTAAAGGACTAGTTCCAAAATGATCAGAAATTGATGGTATTGTCGGCCGACATCAATTTGGGAACTCGTCCTTCATTTCTCAACCGAAATTCCCCAATATATTTGGGAGCGGTCTTCAGATACATTCACACAAAATTGTTGAGCCAGATTTTCCACTCTCATCGTGCAAGCCCACAATCGCTCCTTTTGGGCAGTCACGTGGGGCAACCGCGTTTGTATGTCCACTACCTTACAGGCAAATTGCTATGGCCCTAGCCAGCCAGGCCCTGTCTGGAGCCAGAGATGGTCCTTTCGGACTGTATTACAAGGTAAATGCAAAATAGAAGACTGTAGCATGGATTGAATCCAGGACCTATTGGTGTGCCAGTACTTCTACAATTACCAGCATAACCACTATACCAAATGGCCCTGACTACCCCATTATTGTTTCCTATTACCTTACAACCCTAACCCAACCTAAACGAATCATTATTTCCCCAATAACTTTTCTACAATATACCTTGAGACTAACCTGTAACTCTAACACTAACAGCTAACTCTAACCCCCTAACCCTAGCCCCCTAATCCCTAACCCCTAACCCCTAACCCCTAATCAAGGCCCCTAAGGCAGGGCCAGTGTAGTGGGACTACATGCTAAATATTTAATACCATGCATATGACAATCACAGTATATTACCTGCTGTCAATGCTTTCTTGGCTTAGTTGGTTTCATCGCCTACTTTTATGTGAGTGCCTGCGATCTGAAGGCTTTGGGTTCAATCCCCGCTGTTGTCATTTTAATTCTCGTCGCTTTTAGCCCCTAGCCACAGCCTGGCTAGCCGTGCAGCCAAAATCAAACACCCGTGGCCGTGTGAACTATGACGCATTACTTCTTTGATGTTAACGGTCTGGCCATTAACATCAAAGTAGTAATGCGTCATAGTCCGCACGCTCCGGGTCCAATGCTGATTTACATATTTTCCATTAAGCCGATATTCAACCAGCTTCCTCCCCAGCCACGGTTTCGAAGATAACAATCTTAATGGTGGTATTATAAGCAAATATAGAATATTTCTCGATGTGTGACAAAAGTGTTATTATGTGACAAAAAGTTGGGGGTTATCCTCTCCACGGCGGCTGGCGGATAACATATACAAACAACATAGCCATAATTCCTGAGAATCCTCGAGAAAATCAAGTATGGCCTCAGTCAATGCTTGAAATATTGCAATTGGGCTTCCTATTGCATCCTGGACCATATAAGAAGCCTAAATTGGGATCCTTTAGCTTTATGGCACCAGGACTCAGGCAAGCCAGCACAAAATCACAGGTTTTGGCTGTATTCACCACAGCAAGTCCGAAATACTGCCCATCTGCTTCCAGTACTTGAGCCAGAGACTGAAACCGGAGTATTTGACCCCTCTGGTTGGACAAACTATTTTATGTGCAATGTTGAATGGGTCCATTCCTTTTCTCGGTGATTTCTCCAAAATTGTGGCTATGTTGTTTGTATATGTTATTCGCCAGCTGCCGTGGAGAGGATAACCCAAACTTTTTGTCACTAGTAACATCACACATAACATGGTCCGAAATTCCCGGTCAGTCAATATATATTTTCTTATTCCACTTGTAATACCACCACTGAGATTGTTATCCTCGAAACCACGGCTGGGAAGGAACCTGATATTCAACCTCTACCGGTAACATCACAGTGTGACACATTCCCTTGTGACACCCACCACCTCCGACGCTGCTGAGCTTGCCTCGCAGATTTTGTGACTTTAAGACTTGTTCCTATGCTTCTGCAGCATACTTGTCATACCTTGTACAAGATTCTGAATGTCTCCAGGCTGATGCATACGGCAATCTCTGCGGATGCTGCGATCATCTCTGCTAACAACTTTAGCTGAAGCTCTGTGATTTTGTCAAGATTCAACTGCAAGCTGAGGACTGCCTTCACCTCTGGTTCACTGGTACAGTTAATAACAATGGACATGACTGGCGCCAATGATCCACCAATTAAGAATGGCCTATACTCTCCAAATTAGCTATATACCATGAGCTGTGTTAACTCACGGATGATTGAAAACCCCAGGGATACTACCTCCGAGGACCGTGTAAACCTTCTCCATGGATGGATGGATGGATGCGCTGATAAAGCAGAGTTGGACAAAATTGATGATGAGAATCAGGATCATGATGAGATCACTTCTATCAAAGCGCTACTACACTTGTATCTAAATAAGGAAATTTTCAGCTGTGGATGGGATAGAATTTATTTGGACCTTGGAATCCATGTTTACTCATAGGCCCTTTACACCTTGATTCTTAGGAACAAAATTCTTGTTAGAATATGGTGGTATGATTTGCAATCTCACATTCCCTTTTCTCTTTATCCCAAATTCCCAACTTAATGGTAACCTTTACGTATTTGTCTGTTATGTCACAGATTTAATGCTCAGTGCTTGTTGCCTTATGTGTTCACTGAGGGTATATCTAATCTATTTGTTACTTTGCTATTACTAATTACAGTGCCATAAACTTTTATGTCTTTTAAGTACTTGAATATAATGCTTGTCTCCTTGCATATCCACTGAAGATTTCTCTATCTTCCAACCCTTACACTAACAGTTAAATTTAACGCGGTTGAATCTGGTGCCACACGGAACCAGCTACAGTTCCCTCCTCACACATCAGCTCCAAGTCAGGACTCTGCCGCTGAGTTTCTCAGAGTATATGTTCACATCAATTTAGATAGTTATTTGTGAGTTTGTGGTGCTGAATACACCGGACAGAGATGTATATGCATGTGCTCAAATTGAGGGACAAAATTAAGGAATCTGAGAAA
Organism: Mycena rosella; assembly: GCA_029378255.1. NCBI lineage: Eukaryota > Fungi > Basidiomycota > Agaricomycetes > Agaricales > Mycenaceae > Mycena > Mycena rosella. The sequence goes on along the minus strand of JARKIE010000418.1, from coordinate 3,169 downwards.
TCCTGAGATTCAGGAGCTGATGTAAGATTGATGGATTTCAACATGAGACCTGTTTTTGGAAATAAAGTATTTCCATTTTGGAAGGTTTGGTCATGCATAATGTGTTTGACGGTCATATATGAATGCAATTTCCAGGGTCCGGAAATATCAAATTTCCTGATCCTGGAAATAGTAAGTGTTTGCCAAGGAAATGCCAAGAATATTTCAAACTTCTGGCGCCTGGAAATACTAAGCAAATCACAAGGTTGTTTGAAATATCCTTGAAATTTACGGGCCCGTAAATACTCGGTAATTATCCGGAAAATTTGAAATTTATGTAGAATTTCCTGTGTATTTCCGGGCCCAGAATATTGCACCTTGCGCCCAGTGTCTCCCTGCCTGTGTCAATTTGCGGGCCACGGTGGCGGATGGAGGGAATTGAAAGGAGGGAGTACACGGGAGTGGTGTGCAGTACACAACTGTCTTTGACACAGCTGATTACTTTAAGGATGACAGACAGCAGAACCAGGTTCGACTCCCGGCACCCACATTGGCGTTTGGTTCAGCTTTTCTTTTCCTTCCCGTTTAGAAGGAAGAATCCGGTCGGTGATAGGCTGGCCCTGTGACCAGGCGTGAAATCTTTCAATTTTGCGTCTGTTGTTACTCACTAGGGCCATATAAACCAATAGATCACTCCAAGAGAGCTAGTGTGAGGTCCGAACATCTAGCTAAGGATATACTACATGTACTACCTGTAGGCGCTCGGTTGTGATGACGGTACCACTATGGGCCAGATTCCCAAGCAGCTATACTACCTTTAGCTAAAGGTCGTCCACCCGTTCTGTGAGGAACTGGGACTTGCCTGCACGATCCTACCAAGGACATAGTTACTGCACGCCATCTAGACAATGGGCAATATGCTGGGGACCCAATTAGAGCCTGCACAACGTCACGGCGGTCAAAGCGACCTCGCCGGCGGCAAGTCCGACACTTCCCGATAAAGCGATCAAGCTTTTGACAGGAAGTGTCAACGGTTTAACCGGACCGATGATCGGGCCAGCAGAACAAACAACTCCGCCGGCTAAATAGAGATCACCCGGTCTAGGCACTCGCTTTATCTAAAAGCCTAGAAACCATATGGAGCTGTCATTAAACGCATGGGATCTGCAGCGCAGCAGCTGCGGATTCGAGTCAGAATGGAGCGTGCCATGCGGCTCGTTCCTGGTGTGACTGAGGACAGAGGTCTCAGCCACCATTAAAATAATAAATATACCATTTTCTCGCGAACTAACTTTCAACAGGACCAGTTTCGCAGCTAAATGAGCTCGGAGCGTTTATCCGACGAGTTCTGAATACCCGTTTGTATTATTTTGTGACCAGATACTGTGATTTCCTTATTTAGATCTCTTGTTTGTATAAATACCTGTAGTTCTCTAGGAGGAAGCCAGTGGATTCTACCCTTTTTTACCCAGAGACCAAGGCTACCAGCTAGGTCCTGTGTGGGAATGTCTAGACTCTATTCGGCACAACTCTAGGAACTTTTAGTTCTTTCAGTTAGCTTACATTGTGGGAATAAATTTGATTTCGATTGATATTTGAACGCGAGACAAGTTGAGAAGTTCGAAAGAGCTAATCAAGTGCAAGTTACAAGTTACCAGTACGCGCGAACAAGTTGAACATCGGATTTCTGTGGAGCTGTGACCTTCGTCGTTACTTTGCCATAAGTTTATCAAGCCCGTTACCAGAATATAAGTGCCAGACAAAAATCCTATTGATCTTAAGATCGCCTTGGAAGTAATTCCAAACCCCTGTTGTCCCAATTCTACTTTCCTTACCCTCTGAGGTCGCGTCAAGTGCCTAGAACGGTCTGGTTATCCCAAAAATCACCTTTAGCTAAAACCGCTTTTGCGTTGTAAAGTCCCAAATTGCCACTGCCTAATACCTGGTAGGAACCCCGAACTTGCGCGTTTGATAGTTTGAGTTGTTGTGTGTTGTTTGTGTTGTTGGTTGTTCACTTTTGTGCTCAGTTTCCACGCTTTATTTCACCAGTGGTTCAATAGTCAGCGTTTCATCTGGAGCCCACCGCGAGGGGTTCATTTGGTCTTTACTTCATAAGAAGTAAATTCAAAAATTGCTATAGGCGATCGAAAGATAGCCTTTATCCGCATTTCTAGACTTGCAAAGTCTCAGTATTACGGAACGTATACACAAGTTCTCGAACTTGTCAAAAGACTGTAAAAAGTCAAACTGCCTTCTGGATCCGACAATCCTTTAGACAATACCCCTTCTGCTTCTGCGGAAAACACCCAGCTCTCTTCTTACGGAGAAGGCACCCACGTCCCATCAGGTTTTGACGATCCAATCGTACCTTTGCGTCGGTCGGTTCGTTCCACCCTTGCATTAGGTCCTACTCCGTTAGAACTACCAAAACTTCCCTCAAGGAAGAAAACCAAAACTACTCCTGCTGAAAGGGGTCGTGCGCAGTCGAAAGACCAAACACAGCTTCGCTCTCAGGCATACCAGTTAAAGCAAGCAGCTTTAGCGAATACCCAAGAACCGTCAGGTTCAAACCAACAGGCTTCGGCTTCCCAGGTCTTTGACCAACCCGAATCCACAACCAACCCCTCTTCTTTACAAGAAGAACTGACCTTTTCCATGGCTACTCAGGGAGCTAATGCTGGAGCGACGGCGCCTAATACGGGGTCGCACGTCTCTAGTTTTAAAATGCCCTATTCATGGGACAGAAATAGGCCAACCTTTGACTCGGACGATCATGAAGAACTCTTGACATACGTAGATCAGGTTGAGCAGATTCTAGATAAAGCTGGAATCACAGATGAAGCTGAAAAAAGCATGTCTTCACGGAATACCTTCCTTATAAAAAGAAGAAATTCTGGCGTGAGCTTGGGCTCTATACTAGTGGAACGTTCGACGAATTTGTGAAAGAGGTTTTCCAAAGCCATCCAGAGGTCAAGTCTGAAGAGACAGGATCTGTGGAGGCATTGAACAACATTTGTAAAAAGCACAAGGGAATCACGGTTTCCCAAGAGGGCAAATTGAGGCGCTTTGGTATCGAATTCACCGCGGAGGCGAAAAAGCTAATGCGTGGCAAGGCATTGACCACAAACTTACAAGTGTGTCATATGTATCTAGAGACACTGGATCCAGCGTTCTCGGTCGTATTGAAAGT